>JAWWEN010016351.1:0-20986 GCA_035582955.1 Sycophila texana | reverse complement strand
TTAAAATTATATCAGTAAATATTTTTAATGATTCCATAGCTTCAGCCCTAAATGACAATAATTACCTGCAATTTAAGCCCAGATTTATGAAAACTGGTTGAACGGTTCAGGCTGCAGTCGTCACCAACGGAACATTTTTAATATATAGCCATAACTTAAAAAAAAAGGGTTATAGAGTCTTCGGTCTTGGATTTATCTATCAGGTATGATATACATATTAGTAACATATAATTTTAAACTTACTAATTACTATAATTTTATTTTTGCAGGTCTTTTTGTAATTCCAAATTTATTGGTGTATGACCCCCTTAATACGAAATGTAAAAAGGCCTTATAGTACTTTTAAATTCATCTATTGCCTCGGTAGTAGTGAAGCGTCTAGGGATGATATTGCAGTACTTTTTCAATCTATGTACAGTAGAAAAGAAGTCTATATTACTATTTGAGTACTGTTACTATGGATACATCGATATTTACGTTGAGCAAAAGCTCATGGGATCAACATGCGAATGGAATGTATCACACATTATTATATATTAGAAAACAATTTTTAAAGTTCCTTGCAAATCGATCATGCGAGGGAATGGCTCTATCCTGAATAGACAAATCTTGATTTTATCTCGTGTAATTAAAATCATCTTCCTTAATAGACTGCGTTAAAAGAGTAGAATAATATAGTTATGTTTATTAAAAATGGCAGTATTTACAAATAATATAAAATAAACTTTGTTTATATCTCATGTCCAAAAATAAATACAGTTTTTCAATTAATTGCATTTACATGATATCACAATCAGTTACTTAAAAAAATACTACTAAAAAGTAAATCATAACACTAAGAGTAATATCACAGTAACTATAAATTTAAAATTACTAGATTCAAAAAGTTAGCAAAAACAATACTACTATTCTCGTCAATTAAGACATAAATATCAAAATAGTAAAAAGACAAAATAAACAGTTAAACAAATAAATAAATAAGTAACTATTACATTCATTAATGGTGTAGAACCAATTTAAGAGTGAATTAGTCGAGATCGAGGAGAAGTTTTCTCCAAAGCTAGTTTAAATCTGCCGAGTAAACAAAAAGTGTAATGCTAAAAAAGTAATTATTTGATTTATTAAAATTTAATTGTTTCATTTTTAATTTAATACATTAATCAGTCTTTTTAATATTATCAATAACTTAGTATACTAAGTACCTATAGGTAAATTAGTATACTAAGGTACCTATAGGTAAATCAATATACGACTGCAGTATACTACCTTAACGCATTACGAAATAAAAATAATTATAAAATAGTTTACATCGAAGTTAGAATTAAAAGCAATTACAAAATAGTTAATAGACTTAACCAATGAATTTAATTCATTAAGAATTTAGTACTTGAAAGGGGAGTGTTCCCATTTCGCTTCATATAAGATTTAAAGTTTGAATAAAATTCAACATTATAAAATGAGTACTCTTCATGTAAAACGCGAAAATTGTGCAAATTATCCGAGAGTTGGTGAAATTCAAATAATTCAAATATATTGCAACAATTTTGATGAGCGCAGGGATTAGAATTTCAGTTTGACTACGTTGACCGAGAATAAGCGCGTTTTTTATAGTCTTAATCGTTTTCATTTTTAACACTAAACTTTTCAACTAAAATTTTCCTCAATTTCAATGTTTCATTTGAAGTATTTAACAACACCGCTTTATAAAAAGAATAATAAAGTCACGGTTCAAAAGAGATCATAAATTCATAAAAATGCTATACTTTTAAACGCATGTAATTTTGGACGAATAGAGTTTAACTGGACAAAATGGAAACTTATTTAGTTTACTTTCCAAATCTCTTGAGCTCATTTCTAATTTTCCTAATTCTGTAAAATTCGAGGTAAAATTAATTTAAAAAAATTATATCTATACGGCTTGCCGATAAAATGGCACTATGTCATTTTTTCCATTTTCTAAATATTTAACTATTTAATTTTTATCTGACTCTTTTACCGGGAAAATAGCACTTAATAATAAAATAGCGATAAGTATTTTAAAACTTTTCGGAAAACGATAAAAGCAGCACTGGATAAAAGGAAAGTTATAGAGTTGAAAGAGGTAAGGTTTGAATCGGCCTATGCGACGCTAATAATTTTAAGGTGATTCTTTCTAAAGCAATATTTTATCGTGAGAACGATGAAGCTACAGGCATCTTATGTTATGAATATAGTATTTTACAAGTTTAACAATACTATAGTTTTTTAAAAAGTCGGAAGAAAACTTTCGTCGTTATTATATTTTTTTAACTTTTCTACAAGACACCGGTGTCCAATTTTCAAACTTTGTTAGTTCATGTACCTCAATTTCCTTGAAGCTACATAATTTAAAATTTGAATTTTCAAAGAGCGGAGTGAATTTTGTCCTTCGAAATCATCGCATAATTATTAAAAATTTATAAGATGACGTTATTTTTATAAAATTTTGTAAAAAGTATGGGCCAACTTAATTAAATCAATGTAATTGTACTTATCCAGATCTGAAAAAAGCTTTAAAAAACACCGATTTAAAATTTGTATCAACACTATGACTCAAAATGACAATCTCTCTTTATGATTAATTAAACTGTTTTTGAATGCACGAAATTATACAAAATAATTTGGACGTGTTTTGTACTAATATTTGTACTGACGATGTTCCTCAGTCAATTTTAAAGTAAATAAGACTGTTAACTTAATTGATAAAGGACAGTCTCTCTTTAAATGGGCCATGTTTGGCTCGCACTGATCGTTCGCGCCTTCTTTAACTTGCATGCATAGTTAATAACTTTTAGTTTTCCTGATAATTTCACGGATTCTGAAAAAATGAGATTGACTTCGCTCACCCTTTTCCCTGGTATAATTTTGAAAAAGAGACCAAACTTTTTGTAGGTACACTCGACAGACTTTAATTCGATTACTTTCGTTTTGCTGTCTATTATTATTTATGTAGTTGAATTGATTCTGCCATAAGATCAAGTAATATCATTGGTTGAAAAACTATAAGACAACTGTACGGAAGTAACCGAATTAAAGTCCGAATTAAAATCCGAATTAAATTGTTTGTCAAATAAAAAGCTTTTTTCAAAAGTTATTTACTAGAATAAATTGTAATATATATATTTTTAATGGATAAATGTTTAATATCAATCTCTTTCATGTTGAAAAGGAAAAAATTAAAAGAAAATAAATAAAATAAATAAAATGAAACAAATAAAATCGGTATAAAATTCACCAAATTACATTAAGTAGGTAAAAAAAAAAAACTGTAATTCTTCCGAAATAAACTTAGTAATAAAAGTTTACGAATGAACTACTTAATCTGAACGTTATAAAAAGTCATAAAATGATTAAAAAAAGCATTTCATTCGTGTCCCCAGAATGGCCATTTTTCGTAGCATTAAATAAGCTTAGCTGCCCCGTTAAAATCTTTCTAGGCTCATTAGGATTATAATGATTAATTCTTACATCCATTAAGTCGTCAGTGGTCTAATATAAATTAATTCAACAGAATCCAGTTGCAACGGCCTTCGAGATTTTCTGGATGATCTTCGAGCCCATTCTGTTCTCGGTAACCGGCACACAAGTCAAGATGAACGAATTGGACGGCAACACGGTGTACATCGCCATCGGCTGCCTGATGGCGGGCATATTGATCCGCATCCTGGCGACGGTACTGGTCAGCGTGGGCTCGCGCATGAACCTGAAGGAGAAAATCTTCATCGCGTTGGCGTGCATGGCGAAGGCGACGGTGCAGGCGGCCCTCGGCCCGGCCATCCTCGACAACATCCCCGCGACGGACACGGAGCAGCGCCGATACGCCGAGATAGTCATGATGTGCTGCATCCTGTCCATCCTCCTGACGGCCCCGGCCGGCGCCATCCTCATCACCCTGTCGGGGCCCAAGCTCCTCACCAAGTCGCGCAACCCCACCGCCGCCGCCACCGAGCAGTGGAGGCGCTCGCGGCGGCCCTCCATACGCGACATCTCCATCATCAACGAGCTGCCGGACCTCGAGGAGACCACCGGCATCACCGCCGGCATCAGCGCCATCGCCAATTCCACCGTGGGGAACCTTCACAACAACCTCACCAGCGTGCTCCACGACATTAACCACACCAACCACAACAACCATAATAACCACACGAATCACAGATAGTGATTGTTCGCGCGCGACGCGTCAACGCCGTTCCTACTTCCCTCGCTCCATTTTACCTTCACTCCCGGTGAAACGTGTGCATGCGACCCATATACCATTGTATTATAATGTCCTTGTAATTTGCTTAGGTTTTAAGGAGTTGCTTATTATATGTGCATTTATATGCTTTCTCGCGGGGATGATTGCCTTCGTTAGCCTTCCGTTTACAATTACCTTTTTCCGTGCGGGGGTGCCGTTTTCTCTTGCCTGCGTGCAAGCGGCTGTCAGTTATATGTACACGAAGAAACCTCCTTATTGAAAGAAGCAGTGAAAACGAAATATTACCACTCGAATTTAAAGCACCGTCAGTGTCTTAATTAGGCGAAGTCCTTTGAGTGTAAAGTGAATATCGCTCATCTTTAATTTGAATGTATGTTCGTTGGATTTTTAATGAATGATGCTCATTAGACTGAGAAAAATTAGATTAAGAATAATTACTATTTTTCTAGTATAACTCGCTCGATCTAGGGGCAATATATACATATATATATTGCATTCGTGTTTGGTGTTTTAAATGTCGCGCGCTCGTCTCATTGGACACTCGACGGACTTTAATGCGGTTACTTCCGTTTTGCTGTTTATTCTTATTTATATATAAGTAGTTGGATTGGTTCTGCCATATGATCAAATAATATCAATGCTTGAAAAACTATAAGACAACGAAACGGAAGTCCGTCGAGTGGACGACTCATGCAGTTTCGAGGTCGAAATTCGAAAACGATCCCATATTTCGATATTATTGGAAAATTGTAATATTTCTTAGTAGTATATCAATATGATCAAATAAGTCATCCCGTTGATAGAAAATAGTAATTTTTCTTAACGTATTTTTGTAAGCGTAGGATTTTAGTTTCGATACTGTCCAGCAGGATTTTACCTCGGAAGGGAGCAGCACGCTCGAAGCTTCTATTAACTGTTAGATCACCCCACCGTATAAGTACGATCCTAATGGACAGTGAAGCGCATGTACCACCTACGATCTTGGAATGGGGGTAATGCGCTCACTTTCTATTGGTTGAGAGGAACTAACGCGCGCTTAATACTAGAGTCTCTATATTTGTAGGTCCCTATGGCCCTGAACACGCAAAAAGGAATAGGAATGGGAATGAGGAATAATTGAGAATAAGAAAAGAATAACAAGGATTACTGCTAAACAAGCTAGCAGCATTCCTTATCGTTATTCCATTCTTAATCTAAATTATTCCCCTCTTATTCTCAATTATTCTTGATTCCCATTCCTATTCCTTTTTGCATATTCAAGGCCTTTCGGTCAATAGGAGATGGGCGCCACTCCCACTCCTTGAGGATAGGCACTGAAAATTCAAATGAACATCCAATGCACGCTCTCTGACGGTAATTCTTCGCTGCATGTACGGTGCATGAGAACCCCTGCTTTTGTTGCTGAGGAGGGTCTTCTCTATATAAAGCGGCGAGTAAAGCACGTCCCACTGCATTTTCTGAAAATGTGCTCGGCAGCTATTCGCCGTTAACGAAGATGAGTTTGTTTTAGCTTGACCGCGAAGATTGTGCGGCACTCTGCGACGAAGGGAAGTATATTTCGAGAAATCTCGAGAGATAGCCACAAAGTATACTTAAACAATTGCATCTTTGCGCGAAAAATTTTATTTTACTCCGCTATATGCATTTTTTCCAATTTCATAATTTATACCAGCAGATATATCGATATTTGAAGATTGACGCGACGTCAAGATCGTACAGTATTGCTTTCTCACAGAGGAAGCTCTTTTTAACTTGCGATGCCTTCGATGACGATTGTGTCATTGACAAAAAAATGCGCGTCTATTATTCTTTAATATTATATTGTTTCAAAGATCCAATTGCCCGCGAAGAAAAGTACTTCTTGGAAAAAGTGAAGCTCAAAAAGTTGAAGAAAGGAAAAAGGGCAAAAGGTACTCTTCTTCGTTTAAATAAAAAAAAGTGAAACGTGCTGGTTTTGATCGACGATATGGAATTGATTTGAGAGAATCCGTTTGTAGAATATCATTTTTTTCTCTCATTTTACCTTTTATTATCCGAAGCGTTTGTACAAATGGAAAACGATGATGTGGATAGGTCGTTATGGAGGCCTATAATACTTATAGCGCTGAAACCAAATTCAATTTATTGAATTCAATTAACATCTGTAAATAGTCAATAAAATATATAGTGATACATTTACGACATTGGTCGATTTTCTTATTTACACAATTTTTACAATGCATATTAGTCACTACCAGTGAAGAAGAAAGCTGTTATAACGAAATTGTTGAATTTTAGATATTTTTATAACTTAAGTATTAAACAGCAATTACATACAGTATTGGTATGTATAATCGTTGAGAAAGTATACAAGTAAATATTTTTTAAGTTACGTGTGTAAGATATTACGTATTACGTAGAAGTATTCCTATAAAGACTTATGTCGTGTATAATAAACCGCAAAAATATATAATAAACATTAAAAAAAAACCTTTAAAAAATCCTTAATTGGCGTTCTTTCTTTAATAACGCGCCACTCCTCCCGTAAAAAAAAATCGAAAATCCCACCAGCCACTATCCATTCTTCGGAAAAGGTAAAAACATAATAAATTAGTGACCCGAAACCTAGTCCCATACTCCGTAAAGTTGAATTAGTGAAAAATCCACTAACTTTTTTAGTGAACAGATTTTCCACTAATCAATTAGTAAAATTCACTATCAATTAGTAGAATTTCACTAATTAAAAAAGTAAAAAATTCTACTTATAGTTGTGTTGTTAGTGGTAATAATTATTTACTATTTCAAATAGTAGATTTCCACTAATTCATAGTGGAGCACTTTGCACTATTTAAATTACTACATAGTCACTATGAATTAGTGGTTTTTCACTAATTCAACTTTAGAGAGTAGATAAGAAACCGAGGAGTCCTACACATAATTCAAGAATTATATCAAGTGTATACACGTGTCCCGGAAAAAGGGAAAAAGGCAAAGGATAAGCCGCAGTGGGTCCGATCAAGCAGGCAGGCTGGAGCTGTTGAGGACGTTCGAGGTGATGGTGGTACTGCTGGCGCTCTTGCGGACCGGATGCAGACCCTGAACCGCCAGGGTGTTGTTGCTGTTCTTACCGGTCGAGCTGGCCGGTTTGAAGCGTTTGCGCAGAGCGTAGTACACCTTCGGCTTCATCGCGAACAGCAGGAATATCCAGAGTCCCTGCAGCGAGTTTATCAAGTCCGTCACGTAAAAAAGCTCGCGCACCCACGTGTAATTTGGCAAGTGGTTCACGTAGGCCGTCGTGTTCTCCATCACCCATGGGATGCCCATCACCATGAATAGCTTTAAATTCATTATCAATCTGCAAAGTTGACATTTTAACGGATTATTTGTCAAATTTGTGGTTATCGGTTAAAAGGTGGGTTTCCTTTTTTTTTTTTTATCAATCCGGATAGATTGACAGATTAGTGGGAATAAGGGTTCGTTTTAAGTAGCTTTTGAGTGATCGATGCGCCTTGTAAATTAATGAATCTCTCTGAGGCCGATATAAGGATTTGTAAAAGTAAGCTCTTTAGGATTATTGAGAATTAATGCGATACGGTACACAAATGTTTTTTTATAGGTACACTGTAAGTAATGCTAGTGCTGCCATTTATATCGAAAGAAATGTGGCCATATACTGTTGATTAAAGTAATAATTTATATATATTATTTTATTTTTATTATATAATTTTGCTTCTCAAAGTTCATACACAACGTATACAGCTATTATTTTTATTTCATTAAAATGGCTTAATAAATAATCATGTACAATTATTATCTTATTTACAAATTGGGCGATCGATGCACAACTTTTTATAATAATCCGACTTTTTAAAAAAATCATCATACTTTATGTTAAAATTAGTAGGTACTTTATAAAATAATTTAAGACATCAATGGTAAAATTTACTTTATACAGGAACTAATTTAAACTCTATCTCTAACACTTTAAAGTTGAGTTGCATTTTGTATAATCAGTGTATAATCAGCGTAATATAAACTTGATCTGTATAATCTCTTAATCTTGTACCATTTTTACAATCAACGAAAAATAATTCAAAATCGTACGTAGATCTCATTTTGAATTAAGGGTTCGAGAGGTTAAATTTATTTAAAAAGATACGTACTTTTACAAATACTAGCTCTATTCTCTGAAATCAATAAATGATCACAAATACTTTTGTATATTGATGTTTTTTCATTCCTGACGACATAAAAAAGTATATCGTTTATAGTATACCCTTTTCATGTGCTTGGATATAGCGAGATGGAAAATAAGTTAGTCTGTAACCCGCTCTCGAGGAGCAACACTCTGTCTGGATTAAGAGCGTATATGCCAAGTCTGTATTTTCTGTTTATTTCTTTCTGGAATTTTATACTTCTCCCGCAAATGAATTTCAACGGAAAACAAAATTCAGTGATCTTATTCACTATCTAAATGCAATGTTTATGAGTGTAGGTGAAAAAGCCAGGCATTTTGTTTCTTTTCTATTACAACCCACTCTATACTATTATCGTAATAATTGTTTTTCGCAAAATCTCATATTGAACTTAATTTTTTTCGTAAGTAGGCTCTTCTACTTCAATATTAGATATATAAGATGGATATTGCTTTTTAGTGAATAATTACTTAAGTTACAACTACATTTGTGTAATTATTTATTTAACAGTATCCAGTGAATCGAATCTGTTGGGTCTCTGAAGTGCGGGTCTGATCTACTTTAGTTTATAAAAATATAGAAAACACGACAATTAATCATGTATTTATAGTTTAGTATTAGCTATATATCTATTTATTTTTATCATCTCATTATAAACTATGCAGGAATCATTGCTTTATTAAACTAGATCAGGCGCGCTCAGAAATTCTTTTTGTACATTACCATCAAATAACACATATTGCAAGAAAAACACAATGGCCATGGATTTTTCATAAAAGAATACGGTGAGTACAAAATACGCGACTGACTCTAGACTGTTCGTTACGCAGATGAATTTTCGAAAAAGTATATATTTTACGCCATAAGACGTTTAAAAATGACATTGTCACTTTCGGCAAAAATAGAACCCCCGTTATACGGACAAATTTGGTCGCCCCTCTTAATTTTT
Source organism: Sycophila texana (assembly GCA_035582955.1). Lineage (NCBI taxonomy): Eukaryota > Metazoa > Arthropoda > Insecta > Hymenoptera > Eurytomidae > Sycophila > Sycophila texana. The sequence goes on along the minus strand of JAWWEN010016351.1, from coordinate 11,646 downwards.
AATATTACATATTATTTATATTTAATATAAAGACACGATGAGCCTAAAAGTGAAACCAGCTATATTCTTAAGTTGATTGGTATTTTTACGTAACCACATGGTTAGTCGTCTGTCTCTATATCTAAAATTCGACCGATCGACAGTAGTATAAAGGCCAGAAAGGCAGATATAAAAGAAAAGAGCATCATTTATTTTTAAATCAACTAGAGTTATTTTTACATTGACTGCTTCTATTTCTTAAGAATTTCTGAATGTAACGATTTCAGTTTTGAATACGTGTTAGTAATTCCATAGAAGGTATACGAGAAAAACACTTAAAATGATCTTGCATTTTTACATTAAAGTCTTCTTCTATAAATTATTACAATGTTAATGAAAAAAAAAAAAAATTTATTTATCGCTCAAAACTTGAAAAACTAGTCTAGTTATTCGAAAAATAACATATATATTTTAGACAAAATATGTGTATGTTATATTCATTATTTTAGACTACTATTAATACACAATAGCTTAAATATATAATAGTCTAAAATGAAAACTTATTAAAATACCCATTTAATCACGCCGGAATTATAATATCAGAGTCACGACTATAACGGTGTCGTTTTCAGCAAAAATAGCAGCTCTCGATACGACCGTATCCGTTTTTATTGGACGAGACGAAAAAAGAAGCAATTTGCCAATACGATTTTTTTTAGTCCAGTCTAAAATGAAAACTTATTAAAAGAAAAACTTAATGGCCTTAAGATTTTGATGCTCTTTTATCGATGTCATTTTTAACAAACTTAACAAGGCACAAAGCAGAAAAATCAAGCAATTTTATAGCAATAATAAAAAAAATATAATATATAATAAATAACAACATATAATCATATTAATAATAATAACTAATACACATATAGTATAAAAAATATATTTTCTTCAGTTTTGCTATAACAATAATCGGAACCAACACCCATATTCGTAGCCAACAGTTTGAAAAGAAAGCCTTCGTTACTTTCGTTTATGCTCCCTCTCACTTAAACGCCACTACATTAACATTTAAATTTGTTGTTTACACAACAAGTTTTATCACTACATGAGCATGAACCGAGCTTCAATCCCTACAGCTTTTTCGTAAACCACCCCTGTTATTAGAAGCCTTTAATTTTCTGAAACCTTCTCTCTATACATATATCTTCCAATAGGACTATACCGCTGTTACGGATACGAGTTACTATACCTATATTTGAATTGGGAATGTTAAAACTGAGATTTTGTTGCACTTGACAGAGAATTTCGAAGCAATTATTCTTTTAATCAATATACGTATTTATTAATGTGTATTAAAAAATGAAATTGGTTATGAAGAAGTTGTTTTTTTTTTTAATTTATTTGTCGAGTCGACTTTTGTTGAATGATCCTGAATTTTCAAAAGAAAATACATGAATTAAATCTAAAAAGGATATTTACTACATTTTCGTGTTTCAACTTTTGCTCCCGCGATTTTCTGATTACGTCGGGAACGATTGTCATTGATGCTTCTCAATAGTTTTCCCATGATTTAATGAAAAAATGCTATCCATATGTGCGCGTTTAGGAGGCACTATCTTCCACCGTCGCCGAGAGCAACGCAGAAGTATAAAAAAAAGATGAGATTCTGCATTTTCGAAGCGCACAGAACGGCCTCATCAGTGTACCGTAAAAGTGACGCTGAAGCCCACATACAAGGCGTAGTGCATCGCCCTTCGGGTTCGGGGCGGACGACGTAATGTATATACTATTTCCGTTATTTTCCTCTGGCGAGGCCTATCCACCCCCGAGCGTCTCTCTTCGCCCGTTCGATCGATCTCCCGAGCAAACTAACGCGGTCGGCTCTCCCGGCGACCATCCCCGCACTCGCCGATAAGCCCGACTTTCCCTTTGAAATTAAGGGTGATTCTTCACGTGAGCGCGGCTTATGCCGGGATATGTGAGCCTCTGGGTGTGGGTGTGCGCGCGCACTCACGTGGGCGTTGGGGTACATTCGTGTGTATACGTATATACATATACACCATTCAGTTTTTACGCGGAGCACCGAAGACGTCCTTATCTCTTAAATATTCTAGGAACACTCGCGGAAATTTCGTCTGTTTTCTTCATTACGGGACGGGCAGCGGCTCGCTGCCGTTAAATTGATTAACGAGCGCGCCATTAAACCAAGCACCGCGGGCATTAATTAATATTCACGGCATTTCACGCAATTGGACAGAAATTTTCCGCTGTGATTGCTCTTTTTGCTTTTAGCGTCTTTTATTCCTTTTAGTTTTTTTTTAAAGTTTATCAGTGGACTAACTTATATTTTATATCCGGCAATCTGAGCTGCTTCTATAACTTTGATTACGTAATATAATTTAATTTCCCTTTTAAGTATTAGCGCATATTTGCTCATTAAAAGTGAACGATAATAAGCTTAGTAGACATTTTATTTTATTTCACCCGTAAGCGTAGCTTTTAATAAATAATAAATTCAGAATTTCGTTGAAATTCCTCCGAAATTCTGGATATGTAATATTTATATATTTTGGAATTTCACGCTTAATAGGCGTCAAGTAATGTTATTGCCTGAACCTATAACTCTATATTTAATAATATTTCAACGAAGATGAGCGATCTTGATTAAGATGGTAAAATTATTTTCAACCTGTAATTTATGATCAGTTGAAATAAGCTTTTAGTTTAAAAGCTTATATTTTTTTTTTGCATTTATTGTAATGAAAATTTTGCGCAAAATTGGAATGATTTTTGTATGCGAGCGAATTAGGGAAAACATGAAAAAAGCTAATTTCTGAATAGATATAGCATATATAAATTTTTAAATAGTAAATTTTATTTAAATACTAATAGTATTTAGAATTCCTATAAAATATTTGTTGTTATACAATGTTTATTATTCAGTCCTGGATCAATGTATATTGTTTTGGAATAATTATAGTTTAAATTAAACCTAAATAAAATTATTTTTATTTAATTTAAATGACTCGAACGCTCCTTTAAATTGGTAGTATTAAGGGTAAAAGGGGACTTTAATGATTTCGTGGAGCCAGGTAATTTTCAACACTCTCATCACCCTGCGATGTAGACTGTCTTATTTACAGTCTCTTGATGCGGATTATAGATGAGAGCGGAAAGGATTTTTCGTGTTTCGGCCACGGAAAATTATTTTTAGTCATAAGCTGGTCAGTTAGTGATCAACCACCGAAAAAAGAAAAATTGTTGATTTTTAAAATAATTACGTTCACAGGTTTACAGTGTCTACACAATGTTTACAAAAGTCATAAGCTACACGAAAATAAGTTTTATAAGAAAATTAATCATAAACTTACAAACTACTAATTATAGTAAATGCAAGTTACAGTCCGACCAAATAGAAATAAGTTAAGAAATAAAAATATTGTTATTCTAAAAATTGGTAAAACTGACGGCAAAAGTTATCGCACTTACAGTAAAAATGACTAAATTTACAGCAATTAAGTATACAAATAACACGACGGATACGGTTGGTGACATCGCATTCACTTTATCGACGTGTATATCGCCACGCGGCTCGATGCTTTATTCCGATGGAATCGCCGTTGCTTTTTCCGCATCCTCTGCACTCGTTCGAAAAACCGATGAATCTCCCGCGCGAACAATCCTGTAATACATATTGGAATAAAGCATCGAACTGTTGCGATATTCACGTCGATAAAGTGTGACATTATCATCGTGTTCCATGAAATAAAAAAAAGCAGGGGCAGTTTCTCTTCGTACTGTAAGTCTGATAACTTTTTTCCTTTGGTCAATCTGCGCACTCTACAAGTAAAAATAATTGAACCTCTACACTGAAAGAAAAATTTGGTAATTTTAAGTAAATATTTACTTCAATAGTACTTGTTAAATATTTCTTTGAATTAAGTAATTATTTTTTTGAAACAAATAAATTCATTTAGTTTTAAAGAAATATTTAAATTGATTTAAAGAAATATTTAACAAGTACTATTGAAATAAATATTTATTAAAAATTACCAAATTTTTTTTCAGTGTACTCTGAAAAGTATTTTCATCGCTTAAAGAGTGAAAAAATTAAAAATTACCCAAAGGTATACTCAACTGAAATCAATTCTTGAAAAACATTTCAAAATTTTCAAAAAAATGTTAACGCTGAAGATTCGTTTTTGTCTTTTTTTTTGTCTTCCCTTTGTCTTTAGTTTATCTTTTTCTTATCTTTTTCGAGGTTATCGACGAAGTACGTAGCAATTTTTTTTTAAATTTTGAAAACGTTCCGCAAGAATTTATTTCGGATGAATGTCCACTGTACATGCATTCATGACACATATAAGTGCAATTCTTGTAAAATCATCCGTAAAAATTGTGAATATGAATTAAATATTATATTTCATTTAATTCCTTGAATCTTCAAATTTTAATCGGATTTACATTTTGTGAATGATTACAATTTATTTGGGTGAAAATACTTTTACAGAGTACAAGTAAACATTTTTTTTATAAAACGTTTTTAGTTTCAACAATGCCAGAGAATCACGCATGCAGCTCACCTTGTTTTGTCGGAATGAAACCTCTTAGTCTTCTTATCTTTCACGCCGTTCGCCATCACCCGCTTTATCTCCGCTTTAACTTTACTGCAGCGGTAGGCGGTCATCGCAAAAAACACGAGGTTGACTAGAAGCGTTACGCTGATTGGTCCGAGAAAGAAGACGTACTCAGTTATCTGGTTATCTACAAAAAAAAAGGAAGAGCGAGAGACGACGATTAGACTTTGCATATGTAAATAAAGCTACCCGATCCGTTCGACGCTTTTTGTTCCCCTTTTCAACCCCTTAATCCAAAAAAAAAGTAACCACCTCATTAAGCGGAATCCAAAGTTCGGGATTTCGGCGAATCTTAGCTTCAATTTTCATCTCCATCAGAATAACAAATTCCATTGAGCGAGTCGAAATCGCTCCGTACCATTGAAAAGGAGTAATTGAAATGAAGCGAAATTCTAATCATCGAGAAACTTGTTGAACGCGAAATTCCCTCCTCCACCCTACGCCCGCGTCGCGCTTATGAAGATCTCGGCTTTCGTCGAAGCGACGGAGGCGAGTTCGGGCCGGGCTGAAAGAGGTGGGGTGAAAAAAAAAGAGAGTCGGGGGTGGAAAAAAAGAAGGAGAGCAAACGATTCGATCTTTATCGAGCATTCAAGTGCCGACGACTTTCCAACTCGCGGGGAATTCAATTAATTTTCCGCGCGCGCGCAGCGACGTCAGCAATTTTCACCGTCCCCGTCCCGTGGACTAATGACTCGCGTTCCTTTTCTCTCCCTCCGGCGCCTCGGCTCTCTCGCCGGGCCTAATGAGGAGGGAGACCCAATAAAAGGCCTCGGTAGCCTGATTGCGTCGGGCGGCCGGCGTAACCATTTCGTGCCCCATAGAGCAGCCCTCGGCCCGCTACGCACAGATTCGAGGAGACTGTATTTCGTGAGTGCGCTTACGTACAAAATCGTGCGTGTAAATGCCTCAAATAGGCATGGTCCAGTCGACTATTTATTTGGCGGGAATTTATCAAGGGCAACAGCAAATAAAGTGTACGGTTCATTGAGAATGGAAGACTTTCCAAGTTCAAGGGATTATACGCATTTGTGAATCAATGCCTTGTTTTACCTCTGAATGCGATTTTTTTGCAGCTAATATACCGAGAAAAATCGTATATTTAAATCATACTAGCTTGTATAATAAAATGGAGTTTAGTAACGGAACCTAAATTTTTTTATGAAATATACTATAATAAAGCGTAGTATAGTAGACAAGTATTGTAAAGTCAACTATTTCATTTAGTTCATTAAATATAGTAAAATATACTATATGTAATATTATCTTAAACAATATTTTAATTAGTGACCGAAAAATTCAGTAAAATATAGTATTTTTTAAAGTATTTGATTCTAGATTTAATTTAGTAAAATCAACTATATTACATAATTGGTCCTCTATAGCAATATAAATTTAGCAACGGTTAGATGCTTTTTTAGTAACTGCTACTAAACTTTTCTCTGGGTGTAAAGACTGCAAGGCAGATCGAAATTCTGTTGTTATTTATTAGTAGTACATCACCTTTTCTTTTTGCTGGGATAAATAATTCAACCTGATCTCTCCTAACGAAAAGGTTCTATCTCCGTGGGACACGTTAAAAAAAGTTCTGTTTCAATTACCGAACAAAAACGAGCTATTTAAATGGAAATTCAAAACAGTTGCAAAAAGGTTCTATCTTGACATGCAATTCGAACTGTCTCAACGCTTCTAAAAGGATCTTGATCTTGATAATGTATCGCAGCCGTTGTTCTTTCTAGGTCTTATCTAAGCTTTTAATTAATTCTATTTAATTAATTAAATTGAAAAAAAAATTATAACAATATTGGTTAACAGTATGGTGTGTGGTTGGTAAACGTCATAAATATTTTCCAAGATCATTCTAAAAAATTTAAAAGTTATTGCATATTCTTTTTCTATGAGCTTTTTTTTTGTTTAATTTGACTTAACCATATAAAATGAAATTACTTTTATATAAATTTTCTTTTTTGTTCTGAAAGCTTGGTAATAGAACTTTATTTAGGGGTTGTCGAATTATTATCGTCATTTTTAATCTAATTAGATTTAATATAATTTACATACAGGTTTATTAAAATAATTTACGGACTTTGCAACAAGTTCTGGGTAAAATCTGTATGAGCTTGAGAAGATCTTGGGAAAATAGATCTTCCGCTGAAACAAGATCGTAAATCAGGATGTAAATTAGATTGCCGTCCTACGAATACCTGTTTGTATTACAAGGAAATGCAGCACTTCTTGGGTAATGGATGCCAGTTAAGGGGGATAAAAATGTAAAACGATTTCACTATTCGTATTCACCAAATTTTATGGTATCTAACGTATACAAAACTCGATAAAGTTAGGATAGTTCTCGGTGCCTCAGCAAAAATAAACGGATTGAATTTAAACAATCAGCTCGGTTCCGGTCCGGATTTACTGGTTCCTTTGCCCGGCTTACTGATCCAGTTTAGATAATTATTTTCGGTGTCAATAAAACGACACGCCTTTACTGCTAGTACTAGTGTCTTCAAAATTACGCTCTTGATTTTCGGTGCGCAAGAATATAAACATACAAAAAGACATTGCTTGAAAAAATCTGTTTTTGTCTATATTAACTCGGATCTCGGATATGTTGCGAGGGAACGCAGCTCCAATGCATTTATAATAATTTTAAAACAATTGTAATTATCACTGTAAATAAATAAAATTTCAGAAATTTATATTGAAAATTTACTGATTCATAGTAACAAATTTGCAACTGTTTTAAAACTAGTGGAATTTCTACTGGATCAGATTTAGAGAGGAGCTTATATCAGGAAATAAAGAATAGCCAATGTAAAAAAATAAACTAAGAAAAAAATTAAAGGATTTTTGCTACGTGATGCAAATTAAACTAAACCTATAAAATAAAGATGCAGTTAATTCTATGATTTTATAGTCGTTTTGTAAGTTTACGTGATCGGGAACAGAAGCATTACACTTGATTTTATTGGGATATTCATTCGCGGGCAAGTTAAAATTCAACGCAGCACTTTCCAAAATACCGCCGGTCATAATAAATGGACAAACTCAAAGAAAACTATGACTAAGCAGAAATTTTCACGACGTGTAAGATGACCACATTCGATCCCCTTTGTAAGTTTACACCTTGCACTTCGTAATATAAATTAATTTATGCAGGAAATACGGCAGATAAGGAATAGTGGGTATTAATTGGGACGAGCCACTTCTACTAGCGATGAATTCGATAAGTAGTCGATTTATATTTCAAAAATTAGAAAATTTGAATAAATGCAGTGTTGCATATTTAAATGAATGCAAAATGAAAAGATGCAATTACGTGTGTTTTTGATGTCAGTTTGATGGGGTACTTTCGCGTATTTACGATCTCAAAACAGGAGTAACCCATCTCGTATTTTTCCTGGACCATAACTAATCGAAAGAGCATTAAAGCTCCAAATTACGGCTTTCATCATTAAAGCTGTTTTCATGTATTTTAAGTTTTTTAAGTGAATAGATAGTATATAATAGCAATAATTTTCGTCAATGTGATTAAGATGAACAATCCTAATGTTTTATCTTTTTCTGTTCAGTTGCATTTGCAGACTGAAAGCTCATGGAATTAAAAAATTATAAGTTTCTTTTATTACTCGCTACTAGAAAAAACCTTAACTTAATTTATTTAAAAACGGTAGTCCAAAGTTGTAACACCCTTCCGATTATTAAGAGTAGAGGTGCTTTTGAAACTTGCACCGATGTAGCGCATTGAACTAGAAGCCACGTTACAGGAAATGCGATTAAGTAAATTTACAGAAAGTGAAAATGAAATTAGCAAGCGTTGAATCTGGCCTGACTCGACGACGGCTCTATTGGATTAGATCACAGCTGCTAGACACATGAAATTATCGTGCAACTTATTGTTTGGCGAAATATAAAACTCAGAGAATGATGCAACTTAGTTTCCAAATAACGCACTTTAATTTAACTCGAGATTGTTTGATTAGTGGGCCCGGAGTTAATTACAAAATTGTAAACTGACTGACCTGTAAATAATTGTAAGCTATATTACACTGTTGAAAAATATGTGCAGGTCTAAACATTAAAATAATGTTTAGAATTGAACGGATATAAAAAGAATAATATTTTTGTGTTTTTAAGGCAATAGTTGCAAACTGAATATAATTTTTTTGTACACTGAGAGAATTTTCTTGTAAAAATTACGTGAAAAAAGGTAATCGCGAGACGGTTTGCAATACTGTAAATTTTTACGAGAAAATCACCGTAATTTTTACCTGAATCTTAAACGATTGATTAAGCTTTGTAAATTTTACAAGAAAAGCTCTGTAATTTTTACGTGAAAATCCTCGTAATTTTTACAGGGTTTTTCTTGTAAAATTTACAAAGTTTTACCAAATTTAAAAAATTGACAGTATTGCCAATCGCCACACGATTACGTTTTTTTCACGTAATTTTTACGGGAAAATCACCGTAATTTTTACGAGAAAATTCTCTTAGTGTACTAATTATTATTTTACATGAAGATAATGAGAACACAAAAAAGCGTAAAATAAACGAATTTATTGTATGTGTAATCTCCTATCGAAAGACAAAAAACACAAAATTTTTAACCGTGTATAATGATTTAAAGGATTTTGTATCAATTTCCGCTTTGAATTTTTCTTCACTGATGAAATTAATGAGGCCATGCAGAAGCGAATGCGAGCCGCGTGCGCGAGCTTGAGGGAATGCAAGCTCCCTGATATTTCAGCAGAATTAGGTGAATATTAATTCACGCAGCCAAACAATACGGTTTCGCGTAATTCAATCCGTCTATTTTGAAATTGAAATAAACAAGTTTAAAACATAAAAGGAAAGTTAATAGAGGCCGTACGATTAAGAATTTTGATAATTCATGGATAAAACCCGAACATTAAAGCCTCTTAAATATGACGATCTAATTTATTGCAACCACCGTTATTTGCTTCCCGAATTTAGGTAAATATATTTTAACTCTAATTTGTGTTCTTAAAAACATTTTATCTACAATACCTATTACCCTTAAAACACAATCTTTGATCTTTTAGTGGGACACCATCATTTACTTTGACCCTAACGTGGACTAATATCTGAACCTCAAATTTCTTACTTTTTCAGAATCTAAATTTTAAAGCAGAAGTTCCTATTCATAATCGACACAAAAGTTGATACGCTAATAATCTTGAAATAGATTTTGGTTTAAAATAATTTATTAAGGAATTTTCCTTCAGAACTTAATTCAAAGTAATTAACCATTTCCGAACAGAATGCCTTTGTCAACCGAAATGTCCCATCGCGTATTAAAGGATTCAAATTCCTGGTAAAACAAGTTTGTCTTTCATTTAGTGCATGCGGCATGAATTTTCAATACACGGATAAAAAGAATTCTACATAACAAAGTCACTGACTTAATAGTTAATGCATGTGACTTTAAATCCCACCAAATGATTAGAAATTAACAGTTAAGAAATGGATTATTTGCTGTAAATAAGTGTGGCATTAAAAGAAACCATGTATTAACTGTTAATACATATTTCTTTACTGTTAAGAAATATTTATTTCTGAAAATTGACTATCAAATACATGACGATTTTCTCTTGAATCATTCTTTTTATCTATGTAGACTCAAAAAATATCCCCATTATATATATTGCATTTGGCGTGAAAAGCATTTATTAACAAGTTTCATTGTCATTATTACATTGCAGTACTACATTGTATCCAAAAATTATATATAGTAATACTGCAATGTAATAATACAAATGCTTTAAGGGGGTCAGCCTACCTTAAAACTTGTAAAAAAACATAAATAATTAATGATGAATGGTTTTTATTAGATTTAATACTTCTTGGGGAAAATTTTTTTTTCGTAATATGTTTATTGGAGAGCACTTTTTAATTATTCGGAAGTCTGAACTCACCTTATTAAAAGTGGAAAAGTGGCAAACGTGATGTAGACTATACTACTTTATAAGATTCTGAGAAGGATCAGAAGCAATTTTTCAAAATTCTAGCTCCAAGTTTCCGTGAGTTATATACAAGTAAACAATCTCTGAAAGTTTCAAGACAATCCGTTAAGAATTGGCTGAACAATCCCGTGGCAAGTGAGAAAAACTATTAAAAAAAACACTGCACTCGTAGTCTACAACAGGGGCGTTCATATAAGGTGAGTTCAGACTTCCGAATAATTAAAAAGTGTTCTCCAATAAACATATTACGGAAAAAAATTTTTCTCCAAGAAGTATTAACTCTAATAAAAACCATTCATCATTAATTATTTATGTTTTTTTACAAGTTTTAAGGTAGGCTGGCCCCCTTAATTTAAATGAAACTAGTTAATAAATGTTTTTCACACCAAATGCAACATATTTAATATTGTGGTCCCACTATGCCACTATGCCCCGAGTTCCCCTACACATGTATCCAGTCATTAAGACTTACAGTTAAACCAGCATCTGTCCTGGCCAATCCAGCCGCTGCCCATCAATCCGGAGTTCCCCAAGCCAGCCGCCAGTCCGCTGAGCAGGAACGCCAGTCCCCAAGCGTATCCGCAGTACATCCAGAATCGCCTGCGCTGCTGTCGTCGCTTTCGCGCGGCGTCGCCCATCGTCGCGCCGCCCAGGCCCCTGCAACTCGCCCGCGGCGACAAGCTTAATCACGTCATCGCGACAGCCGCCTATTTCCCGCGCCTTACGACTCGCGGATCCGCGGTCGCGCCGCGGCAAAGCCCGCGCATCTTCCCCCGTGCAAGATTACGCCGCGCTGCACCGCACCGCTAGCGCCAGATATACCGGCGCGTTTTAAGCTTTTAAACCGCGAGCTGCTAAGCCCCTTCCCCAGCGCCTTTGAATATTATTTAATCGGATTACAATCGCGATACGAAGCGGGGAGCTTTGCACCCTCGGAAAAAGAGCGCCCCTTCCGCGACCGCTCGGCTCGTAATAAAGGGAATCGGAGATAAAAGCACTGGGGGTGTGTGTATCTATTTCCGGCTCGAGCTCGTGTATAAGTATGCATATATATA
>JAWWEN010016331.1:0-20997 GCA_035582955.1 Sycophila texana | reverse complement strand
AATTGTAAATTAGAGAATTTAAAAAATAGTAAAAAAAGTACATTTTTTGGCAATTTTTCATGGTACTCTACCCTTAAACATAAATTTAACATTTTCGTTGAAAAGAAAAAATTGAAACATCCTTTTTTCCTTAGAAGCGAGGGTACTATAGTTAATATTACTTTAACGTTTACGTAAACATTACAACAAAATCTTTTATGGCTGTTCGTATTACCCACGTTGGATAAGTGCAATTTGCTCAGCAGCGTGAGAACACCGTAAAATAAATAAAAGCCTAGATACGCCGAGATAGTAAAATACTTCACGGCGATAGCGTATCAACGTACACGCGTCCTATTCAACATGTTCAGGCCAGCGACCGATTGAACGGGCGTCACATGCACGCCTTTGCCCCTGCATGCTATACTTCATCGAGTCTATCCTCGTTTTTTTTTTTTTTTCATCGTTGCAAGTGTAATTGGAAGCTGCGTCCGATAAAAAATACGAAGCTTGGTAAAATTATCTCGGAAAAAGTGTTGGAACATTCGTGCAAGAAGTGCTTATTGAAATTTTTTATTTGTATTCAATTTTTTTTTTTTTTTTATTTCCGAAGGAAAAAGTGAATATTGGAAAATATAATAGACTCAGAGTTGCCTCGAGGCGCTGCCGCGCCTCTTGATTGACCGCTTTAAAAAATATATATTAAATATTATAAATAAAAATATTAAATTACTGCGGTTGTACTAATTTTAAAGTCTTTGTACATTGAAGAGCAAACAATTTTCATTGGAGCTGTTAATGCAGTGCACATAACAAGCGACTTTGCAAAAAGGAACAGCTTAAAGGCTGCTGGACAATCGTCCAGCTCCAAAGAAAATAAATAAATAACTTAATTCCAGAGTTTAGAATGTAGGCGGTTGAGTAACTTGCTGTAAGCTTATGAGCCTCTCGAACAAAAAGCGCACGTACTCGCGGCTTGAAAACAAACTGTGGAAAAAGCACTTTACCTCCCGACGTTGATTCAAGGAAATGATCTTGAAAGAATGCGATGCATGAGTCGCCCGAGATTGGGGATAAGTAGCCGACAAATTGACCATTCTCAGTCTTACGGAGAATTTACTTCTCTTTTATAACAAATATACATTTTATAGGACTATAAAAATTCCCATTCAATTTTATTTATTTACGAATGCATATTTGTAAAAAAGTGGCGTCATACATATTACCTACTCGTGTATTTCTTAAATTTGTGTATATAATATAGCCAGGATTTTAAAGAAAATTACATTAATACCATCAAATAGTTTTTTCATTAATCAATTCTCGGAAAAAAAAGAAGAACAAGTCCAACTGCCGATTTATCAAGTTGCATACGTCAGTTTCCAGTGGATTGGCATTCCAGGAAGAGGACAGGAATTTCATACGGCGCGGGACGCGAAAAATCATTTGGGGCCTCCTCCCGCGGCGCAATTAGCTTGGAATTTTCGTCCACGTTTTCTCGCGGCATTTTTACGGCAAAGCGATTACACCGCCGGGATTCCAATTTTTTGCGCGTCTCAACTCTTTGTCTCTCTTTTCCCGCCTCCATCTCTCTTTCCCTCTTTTTCCCAATTTCCGAGGCGGAAAGGAGGCGGGGCATTTTTTTCACGCGCGCTTGCTCCGCTATTCGGAGCACTTAATTACCGCGAGCGGTCGAAACGCTAATTAGGAGAGGAAAAGGAGGAAGCGATGCGGAGGAATCAATTTATGCACTGCGAATATGCCGGGTATGAAGAATTCGTTTTCACGGTGCACATCCGAAACGCATTAACTTTTCGAGATCTGCGGGGAATTTTCGTCGCGTAATCGGGCTGTTTCATTGTTTTTATGATTTCTGCGCCGACGATGCTCACTGCGATGAAATGTTTTTCTCCGCCCAGCGGATTATTTGATCAATTTCGTTGGATTTAATTAGAGATTATGGAAAATAGCGAAGAAGGAAATTTACAGAGTAAACGAATTTAAGGTAGTTCTCTAACAACTTTGGAGTCAGTGAAGTGAACAAGTTATAAAAAATTCATACAAAAAAAGCTTTCATTTGATTAACGTTGTTTCTGAAGACGTCAGTCAACTATCAGTCAGCTATCTTAGAATTAACTTTATCTCTATTCTGTTTTAAAATTTTCGAAAGAAAATTTTGAGGAGCTACCTTAACGACTATATTTATAAGTAATTTAATTAAGTAATTTATTTATTTATAAGTAATTTATTTATCCTTTATTCGATTAGACAAGGAACTTTGTTGTAAAGCCTCAGATTAATTCATTTTTATAAATTAAGCAACCTAATCCTAGAAAATGAACCTGCCAATGCCAACCTACAAATCTTCACTGAGACAAATGTTTCAGTAAAAATTACAAGTCGTTGAGTAAAAATTACTGAACTGTTTGGGAAAGTTGTCATTTCGAGAGAAATTACTAAACTTTCCAGTAAAATTTGCCATAAATCCATATATTTTTGGCAAATTTTACTGAAAAGTTTAGTAATTTCTCTCAAAATGTCAGTCTGCGACAACTTTCACAAACAGTTCGGTAATTTTTACTAAACGACTTGTAATTTTTATTAAAACATTTCTCTCAGTGTAACTTTTTCCCACCCCAAATCCATGCGATCAAAACTACACTGTACAATTTTGGAGCACATCAGTGATGAGGTACCTCCGCCCGATCAACGGCCCTTACGCATAGCATCTACGAGTATCCGAGGACGATCTCGCGGACCGGTTGCCGCGCCGCGGAAGGAGTAAAGAGCAATTGTCTCATTTCTTTCCCTCGCTAGCGCAAAATATATCGCGCTTCCAGTAACGGGCACTCGGCCTCTTCTTGCTCCACTTTTTTTTTTGCGGCCTCGGCTCTCGCGCGAAGCCGCCGCCGCTAATGTTAAATGAAGCCTGCGGGCGGAATCTCTCGGGTTTGCACAAAGGAACGTCGTTAACTACTGTCTTTCCCTCTTTTTTTCCTTTCTCTCTCCTTTATAGGAATTAGCCACATAATTGCCGCGGCGACTGCGAGCGCGCGCGCGAGTGCGTTTCATCGGGTTCTTTTTTCGGCTTCGGGTAGACCAGATTTTTATCGCGACGCGAAGTTCTACGGCGTGGGTGGTTGTTTACGGAAAGATACTTTTTACGATGATCTTGAAATTTGAAAAGAAATTTTTAGCCGTGTAAAAAAAATATTACTCTTTATTTTCTGCCATAGTTTCTTGTGAAGGTGTGGATGTTTGATTTGATTGATCCAGTGGTCAATTATTGTATTTTTTGTGATTTTTGAAAAGGAGCTTTACACGCGTATAAAGGAACAAATTAATATTTTAATTAAACTAAATCGAAAAATGATATCGTTTTCTCTTATGATTTAAAGCATTCAATTTCGTTACAAAATAAAATAATATATTTGGAAATAAAATATTCATATGAGGAATAAAATTGTTAATTAAATATATTTAATTAAAAGAACCTTTTAAGAACGATCGAGTTTTTTGATGATTATGTTTTGATTCAACGTAGCATTACCGATTGGAGAGACGCAACATTCTAAATTGAAATGGAAATAGCGCACAGTGGTAAGATGGAAATGGAGTACACGCCGATATTGAGGACGGGAGAACAGGGAAAGGGAGGAGGAAGACCGAAGAAAATTATACACAACAGGTGGAAAATGAAATTTTGTTAGGCTAATTTGAAAGTCAGATTAGAAATGAGTTAGACAAAGGAGAGCCGCAGAAAGAGTTGAATAAAATAAGGAAAGCTTTAATCAATCGTATTGTTTTTTTTTTTAAGTGAAACAATTTATATAAATAAGTATAGTTTTAGTTATTAAATAAATATTTCAACTTTACTTTATTCCTGAAAAAATTTTAAGAATACTTTTATTTTAACGAGAATATACAGTATATTTAATTTGTAATTACAGTCCACAAAGCACATTGATATCTACCTCGAGCTTCATCACTAAAATACGTTATTTTCCCTCGCTTTACTTTGTAAGCAGAGCTTATTTTTTATACCACATTTTTTCCGGCGGTGCATCGCCGATTCCATTATATCAGTCAAGCATACACTTTTAAAACATTTATTTCTGTTGAGATTCAATTTTAAACATGCAACATTAAAAGATAAACAAAGTAATGAAAGTTACACAATCAATCCTTACCGTACTATTGGAATGAAAAGTAAATAAAAAAAATTGTGACAATTAAAAAAATTCTGCATACTAACAAGTAAATGTTGACCCGTATTATATTTTTCATAAATTTTTTACACTGTCCTCGCAACAAATAAAAAATATCAATAAAAATGCTTTCAGATTTTTTTTTAATAAAAAGATATACAAAAATATATCAAACAACAAAAAAATCCTACAAAAGGTAGCTTGAAATGTGTAGAGAGTGAAAAAAAAAAGAAACAAGCAAGATATCGAGTTCATCGACTTTACGCTCGAGCAAATCGTTGAGAAGAACCGAATTTCGTTCGAGGCTGCTCTCAAGAAGCCAGCGGTGCGCGAACGATTATCACCAATCGTACTCCAAGCCGAAGGCAGTGTAGTAATAATAATTCGATGAAAGCTGAGCATCTGGTATAAAGACGATCCTTTCATAGTCAACTAAGATAGGTACCTATCATTTATTTCTGTATGAGAAACTTTTTGAGGCTTCTGATGTAAAAAAAACATCAACGGCATATTTATTTATTTATTTATTTTATTATTCGTGCAGTTTTCAAGTGAACTCGTTTTGATATGAAAATAAATAATAATGCTTTATTATCCTCTCTTAAAAAAAGGATGGCAGGATGTTGAGAAGTATTTTAAAACACGATTTGATTGGCGCATGGACATATCCGGTTAAATCGAGGCGCTAAATTTAAAAATCTAGCCTCACAAATACGATATAAAAAAAAGGGGACATACGAAGCGCATTTGTTTTTGGTAGTATATAAAAAAAATTTTAGTTACTATATTTTTTTACCTAAGATATAGTATTAAACAAATCGTACTAATTTAAATAATTTTTATCAGACACGTAGTATAAAATCTACAATGTTTCTTGCAAACAACAAAAAGTAGTATAAAGTGATTAAAAAAAATGAACAAAAATCCAATTAAAAATATTTAAGATGAAATTTTCTGGGTACTTATAAACTAACTTGTTTAATTGTTTTAATTAGTCCCTGCTCAACAGCAAAGATCACAGAAATTTTTTCAAATTAAACTCTTTCCTCCGCACACTAGTAAGTATTATAATTACAGTTATGCAATTAAATTAAGTAAATCACAGTTCTTATTAGTCATTTTCTTACTAAACACACATAATAAGCATCACTTCTCGTTTAAGCAATTCCAAATGAGAATTGGGTTAACTGCACTCGTACGCCACTGAACTTGAAGCGAGAGAGAAAATTAATTGGGTTAACCAAGTTTGCACTTCATTATTAACGGCGCGTTGCACGCCGCTTTAGCTCATTTGCTACCTCGCCGTAAGAATCTCGCCGACACTTAAAAAAAGTGACTCGCAAGAAATTTTTCA
Source organism: Sycophila texana (assembly GCA_035582955.1). Classification (NCBI taxonomy): domain Eukaryota; kingdom Metazoa; phylum Arthropoda; class Insecta; order Hymenoptera; family Eurytomidae; genus Sycophila; species Sycophila texana. Next base: position 15,456 of record JAWWEN010016331.1, on the reverse strand, counting down.
TTTTCTCCGCACGCGCGCGAGCGCACGCCTCGCTAAAACGATTATATGCGAACAATTTATAGCGCGCGCATCCCCAATAAATAAACGCTGTGTGCACGCGCGCGCGGCTGCAGTTGCAGTCGGTCAATAGCGTCGGTAGCAGTCGGAAGCCGTCAGGATCCCGGGGCAATCAAACAGCCGACGCTGGCACGGAGGAAGTGTAAAACATTCTGCACTCTGGAGAGTCGACGTCGTAAAAAGCCCCGCCGTCGGTAACAGTAATCTTGGGGCTCGCCAGGAAAAAGGAAAAGGGGAGCGCCCGGTTCTGCCACGCCCGCGTTATACCCTGCAGACAGACGCGCATCTGACAGGAAGCGCCGAAGGCGCGAAAAAGCAAGAGAGAGAGAGAGAGAGAGAGAGAGAGAGAGAGAGAGAGAGAGAGAAAGAGAGAGGGAAGTGTGTCTGTGGGTCGGCCAAGTTCAGCGCGGCCGGGACATACGAGACCGACCGAGAATTACTCATACCACCTCGGCTTCCCTTTCGCTCGCGCGAAAGACGCGTCGGACGCCCGAGTGAGATAGGTCATGGTTTACGGGCAAAATTGCTTCGAGAGTTAGGCCCCTCCGCGCGTCGGTATATGTATGTTGGGGATTCCGGTCCGGTGAGTGAGCTTCAAATTTAAGAAAGTCATTGTGAATTGTGGGAGGATGACGGCTATTACAAACGAAACTATATGCTACACACTGTGATAAGTGTCTTGTAAAAATTACTGTACTGTATAGGAAAGTGGTCACAGTCTGACATTATGAAAAAAATTACCATTGTTTATAGTAAAATATGCCAAAGATGCAGTAAATTTTGTCAGACAGTATTGTAATTTTTACTGCATTCGTGGCCAATTTTACTATACAGTATAGTAATTTTTTTTCTTAATGCCAATCTGTGACCACTTTCTCATAGTAAGTTCTTAGTATAGTAATTTTTACTAGAAGTACAGTAATTTTTACTGGAAATACAATAATTTTTACAAGAAGTACAGTAATTTCTACTAGAAGTACAGTAATTTTTACTAGACATTTCTCCTAGTCTAGTTTACAGAAATAAGAATTTTTGTAGTTGTTTATAAAAAAGATTTGTACTTTTAAACTGCTCTAATAATCTAATTTATCCAAAAAAGTTTGTAATTATAAATAACGAACACAATAGTAAACAAAAACAATCAAGGATTTAATTCGACGTACAGTTTGATAATTATGTAAAAAAGAAAAAAGCTGACCTTAAAAGTGCGTTAGATAATATGTAGAACTGTGAAAATTTGTATAAAGTATTTTTATTCGTTTCAAGAGCACGACGAATTAAACATGCGGATTCCTTTTTCACTTTAGCCGAAGGCTGACTGCCTGTTATGGGAAGTGGAAAGAGGTCAGCGTGAAATCCACTCAATGCCACGTCGACCTCGGCTTAACCCTGAACTAAGTAATTCACGATATACCAGAAAATCGCTGTGCTTAAACGATAAACTTGTAAAAGATAAAAATAGATATATTTGTTAATTAATAATAAATTCAAACAATATTATTTTTAAATTGTCGAATTAGTAAAATAAATTAATAAATAAATAATTATTGTATTTGATTCGTTCCACTGTTTTCCTGGCCTTTTGTTACATAAAAATATACCTTTTAATGAAAAAAGATGAAAAATATGATACATTCAGTACAGATATTTCAATAGATCTTTCCTGTGTCTTTCGAGTCTTAACGGTTCATTAAATCTGGGCTTGCGAGCCGAGCATTTACTTCTATCATTAACGGCCGTAAATTTTATTTTCCGCGAAGAAGACCCACCCTGGCAGTGTTCTGGACGAGCGAGTCGCGAGCATCTGGCGAAAAGAGAATGATACAATTGTCGTCGTTCGCCCCATTAAGAGGAGGAAGCCAATCGAAATGTAAAGGTATTGTAGTTTGCTACTGCGTCTTCGGAAGCTACGCCCAACTTTGCCAATTTTCCGGACGATTGGTCGAAGGGACGAAAAATCGAGCGAACACGCGAGGAGCAGTATCACTTCGAGGATAAACGATAGACTCGCACGGCTCCTCTTATTGCAGGCGAGATATAAATGGCGAAAAAAATACTACTCTGATTATTGAATTTTTTTTCTAAGTATCGATTATTCTCATACATATTGGAATATTGATTGAAAAATTTTAGCGATCTACTAGGAATTATAAATAGTTTTAAATATAGAACAGATTGTAAGAGTATAACTACTATATTGTTATATTTACATATAAAAAAGAATATATTTCTGCATAAAATTTTATTTTTTATAGCTGATTTTGTGGGTAATATATGTAGAAATAAGATTCGTGCATTGATTTCAGCTTGATCGGTGCAGAAATTATCAATTTTTCACTCTTTTTCCATTACGTACTGTTATCTACTTTTTGTTTTAGTATTGTATGCAAAATTGCGTCGACAAGTAGACAAAATTTAATTTAATAACTTAACATACTTAACATTTTTAATATGCTTCATATTTTTTATACAAGTTAATGAAAAATTCTTTGCTTCTATGCGATAGCGATCAGTATCAGAAAACTAAGATCACACGAGAACAGCATTAGTTAAATAAAACAAGTTTATTGTACTTTTATGCTCAATCAGGTAAATATTTGTATCTACTTGAATTTTTTATACAAATGGCCATCTGCACTATTATGGAATGGTGTGCTCTTACCACAGACAAACATCTTCTTAAAATTTTAAACAAAAGCTTCCACATGCAAGCTACACTGAACAAAAAAAAAATTCATCTAAACAAAGAAACAATTCCTACGAAGGCTGATAACTTATACAAAAGCTCACCAAGCAGCATATTATTCTCGTCTCGCGATCCGCGCAGTATGTGCGCCGGAAAACGAGCGAAACCCGTAAAAAAAAAAAAAATAACGGCAGCGTGTTCTATGGAGCCGTTCACCGGAACACGACTGCTAATCCTCAATTAAACTCGCAATAAATCCGCTTGCGTTCACTCGCTTCTAAAACCTAACAACTCATCGTGATATGACCCCCCTTCGATCTATCGATCGACTCGTGATCCTCGCGGCCGGCGTTCCGGCTCTCGGCCCATAAAAGAGCGCGAGATACGTCTTCGACGATCTTTCGGCCCGTTCGTCACGACTCACGTGTTGCGGGCCCTTAGCGAGCGCTTAATACTGATCGGCAGCTGCCGCTCGGGCCTCCCCGCGATGAATATTAAAGGTCGGCGGCGGCCTCGGCGAATGAGGTGTATATAGATTTGCGATTTATTGGCCCATCGTGTGTACGGGGGCTCGGCCCCGGGATCGATTTGGAAAAATGAAAGGAGGCGCTCCACTGCACGGGTCGTCCGCGCTGATGATTTAAGAGCCTTTGATGCGCTCGAGCGCGTGATATCCTCGGCCCTCGGAAAAATTAAAATTGCCGCTGCTCGCGAGATTTTCCGATACCGGCTTTCGATTATTGAGACCTGGCGCTCTCTCTCTCTCTCTCTCTCTCTTTCGCTATCGGAGCGGAACGAGGTTTTTCATTCTCTCCGCGGCTTCACACGACCGCTTTATCTTGCATTTTCGAATCGCTCCCATCGTACATTTCGTTCGATTTATGACGAATCGCACGTGGCTGACGGGCAGTTTCGAGTATACCTAATTAGAAAATTTACGAGTTTGACGTTTAATGATGGTAATTTATTTATTTATTTATTTATTTTATTTAACATGGGATAGGTAGTTCTATACAATGAAATAAAAATATAAAAACTTAATTATTAACTTAACTTAACTTATTGTGCGCGAGAGTTCAAATTTGAAATTTGAAGCATGCATGTCGAATGTCAATATTATACAGAATAATATTACAGGCGTAATTTTTAATTAATCGAAATTTAAATTATTTTGTTATATAAATTATAGTTATAGTTTGTCCAATTATAAAAAAAAAGGAATAGTTTTTAGATTCGTCGTACAAGGAACGATCAGACTATCGTTTAGTTATCACTTAATTGATTGTCTGACCACACACGCACTTGTACTACTTTTTTTTTTTAAAAAAGAGCATACCTCGACTTATAATGGTTCAAAGGAAACAGTTTCCTTTAGAAGCAAGTAAAATAAGTCATAAATCTCAATTTCTACCTAACCTTGATATTATCCTTGCATATATACAGTCAAAAGTACTCCTCAGAATTCTGCAAGTGGTACAAAAAAAAAAAAAAATACATAAATCAGTATCCTATAACAAGCACAGAAAATATCCTCGACAGTGACCTGTAAAATATTTCCATATACGATCGATTCACAAGACATATGACTAGTAATTTTTCGTTAACCGTTAATAATCTCCTTCGATACAAACGCGCCCCGCTCTTTTTCCATTATGGAAGCTCAGCAAAACTCTAGCGGAGAGTATCAGGGTCCGGTCGCCGTCGCAAAGTGGGTCACGACGCCAGACGAACGACTTGTCGCTCGCAAAGGCAATGGCGCTTCTAATCCGTTCTAGCTGCGCGATTGTTCGCCGATGAGGGTCGGTATCGGACAGCCATGTAACACGCGCCCGCGTCGCACAGACCCCTCCCCCTCCTCTGCCTATGGAGACTGTCTACACGCGCCGTACGTTGACCCGTTGAGACCGGGAGCTTGCGATGTACTCGCCAGATATTTCGGGACAATGAAGTAGCGTCGAATATATGAGTTAGTGTGTAGGTACACACTTGGTGGCTGAGCGGATTTATCGAACGATCTACATACGCTGTTTAGAATTACATTTATTTTAAAAAATCGTCAGATCGATGCATTTGATGGGATGGAATTATTGTTGTAGGTCTTTTCGGATTTCGTGAAGATATGCTTTTAAATATTTTATCTTAACAGTGCATGTAATATAAAACAATTGATGAATTAAGGTACATTAGAATTATGTTTGTTTGGATATGATCAGTCAGATTCATAATAAGTAAGGAATGCAATTGATTTGTTGTAGATTTCTTCGTAACCGGTTTTAGAAAATAAGAAACTGTAATATTAGCGTACGTAATTCGTGTAACTTGAAACAAATTTATTCTGCGCTCTTGACGGTCTATGTTTAGTATCACGTATTACAAGAGCAAGCCTCTTTATTCAAAATAAAACCTGTAATTTACAATAATCACTGAAAAAGTATTCGAATAGAGATTTATAATGTACAATGAAATTACAAAGTAAATTCTGTCACATCGTGATGACATAATTCTTGTTTTTCCTTTATAATAATTGATTATATAAGTATAATATATTCATGATAAAATGGTAGGCAATTCGTAACTCGTAATACCCACCCAGTCTGTGGCCACGTTCTCAGGCAGATGGTACTTTTTTCACCGTGTACATTTTACAATGCATGCATAATAATCGTATTATCATTTTATCACAACATGATCATATTACGCTCTTTAGCTACATTTTCAAGTGAACCCGCGTAAAAAATAAATTAATTTTGATAAATTTAGATAAATTTTATCTTTAGATAAACTTTATCTGCATTTATCAAAATTAATTTATTTTTACGCGGAAATACGAACAGATGTTAAAAATAACAATTATAAAAAAAACCGTAAAATAACTATAACGAAGCAAAAACTGACACATCCCCCACATTACCAAATTTTATTTTACACGCAGTCCCTCCTTTATCCAATCGGAATCATTCAGAAATAAAAGAAAAAAAATTTACAAAGCATTCATAAACATCGCACCGTCAAAATCACGCGGTCGCAACTTTTCCAATCAGCGCGTGCCCGCCGAAATGAAAAGCAAAACTGAAAATACAGCGTACGGGCACAGTTCGATGCGATCCAGGCGCTATATATATATACATACATAAATGCATGTATGCAGCTTCCTTGCGCGCGGCATTAGCAGCATCACGCTCGCTCGCTCGCGCGCTTCCGGCGTCGGGAGCGTAACCTCTGGCGCGCCGTCAAAGGGGGCAGGCACGCGTGTAACGCGCGATTTTGCGCGAACTCATTCGGCGCTTGGAGCTCTCGCGCGGGGGCAAAAACGCGGGGAGTCGCCGGGTACCGTTACTGCGCCCGGGACCCCCCACGCCGAAGGTGTCACGAGGCGTCAGTGTGTACGCGCCGCGCGGGCAGGGCATTTTTCGTACACCGCCGAGGGCTTACGGTACGTCTGGCGGACGACGAGCTCGCGCGGGAGGAGGATATGTCGGGTGTACGCCGCGGCGACAGCGCGCACCGCCGCCGCCGCAGTCGTCGATAAATTAACAGGATTTTTCGAGGCCGAGCGCGCGCGCCGGGCCTTTACGGTTTTGTCGCTCGTATTTAACTTGGTGGTTATGGGACTCAGACTGTAGTGTCATTGCGGGCGACGGGGTCGTCGTGGGTGTACACCGGAGACAGTTTTGGAGCGTTGTGCAAACGTTTTTTTTTTTTCTTTTTTCTTTTTGAAGAGAAGGAAATGTTACGGTACAGGCTCGATACTGGGGCAGCGCTGATCGGGGTCGTATTTGCGCATTGAGCAAATTTTATTATGACTGGTGAAATGTATGGAGCTTCGAGCGCTTGGTGTTTTCGTAATGTCGTGATCGCAGTTGATGGGATTTGGAAAAATACTGAAATATTAAATTTTAGAATATCATTGTTTTCATTTTTATTGTTGTTGAGTACACTGAGAAAAAATTAGTAAGTTCAACTAAATATTTCTTTAAAGTTTTGCCAAGTAAATATTTCATTGAATCAACTAATTATTTGGTTGATCCAACAAAGTACTGTTTCTTTCAATAAATGATTAGTTGATTCAAAGAAATATTTTACTTGACAAAACTTTAAAGAAATATTTAGTTGAATTTACTAAATTTTTTTTTCATTGTACTGTATAACGTAACGTTCCTTGCGTGATTTAATGAATTTATGTGTAAATAAAAGGAAAAAACTTGCTATTTAAAAAGATAATTTTTTTTTAATTTATATTTTCTCTTAAAAATATATATTAAATTGTTATTTAGTAAGGTGTTTATTACATGTACTCTGAATTAGTAAAAAATCCTGCAAAACGACATAAAATGCGATTGAATTCGTTGTTAAATAAATATTTAACTTATTTGTTTGAAGAATGTAATTCTTCCAGTACAGATTTTTAATAAAATATTTTTTTAAATTAGAAAAAGTGCACTGATAACTATTACTTTATCGTATGTTGAAAATATTAAAAAATAATAATTTTTAATAGATACGTATAATGGAAGGATATGTAATCGAAGACTCACAATTTTATGAAATAATTTAATAATATTTAATTTAATAAAATAAATAAAATAGGCGTGCAAATAATTGCAAAAAAGCAGCGATTTTCAAATAACTTTGACATATGAACCCTGCCCATTAGAAACAACCATCTGCTTATACAACAGCCATAGCCGCTGCCTGTAATTCATTTTTAACAAGTCGCTGCCAACCCACCAATGAAAAGCAAAGATTGACTCGCAGCAGCAAAACAACAACGTCGTACTTACGATCGTGAGTGAGGCACTTAACAACTACCGCGCACTTCACTGACCCGCATGTTAAGTTAATTTCAATCAATCAAATTTAAATTCCACCCGGTAGAAAACAATTTTCTAATTAATTTCGAGTAACGGAACTCCACACCGCGCTACAGAAAACCATTCCGTTTCCGGTATCTATATATACCCTCCTCGCCATTAGATATTGAAATGGCATCGACGCTTTAAAAAACAAAACAAAAAAAAAAGAAGAAAAGATAAAAAAACAGTTTGCTTGTATTCTGGTAAATCTGGTCATTCCTTAAAGGACAGGCACGCGGTGTCCGGGCAATTTGTACCCGATGGTGTGACAAGCACCGCAACCGGCCTCTAATTGGCATCGGCTCGCGCGCGCGCGGGAAGAGGCTACGGACCAATTGCAAATTGTGGTGTCGGTGCTCTCTTATCGTCGCATAACGGACGGACGACGGCTGCAGGGCCCCGACGACGTCCGTTAATCAATTGCGCGAGCCCCGCCGCTCGATTTAACATCGAACAAGATGTACGGGGCTTTTACGAGATATGTTAATGGAGGCAGACCCCCCCCCTCTCCCTCCACCCGTGCGAAATGGTATCCCGAGAATAATCCATGCGTAATGACTCATACGGGCGCGCAAAAAATCCACCGAATCGCCATTCGGTTGGCGATTCCCCGCGTAAAAATAAATTAATTTTGATAAATTTAGATAAACTTTATATAAATTTGGCATATGAGACTTCCCCAAACTTGAAAATGTTCATGTCTTTCATCTCTTAAGATAATTAACTTCATTAAAAATTTATATGAAGTTAATTATCTAAAGATAAACTTTATCTAAATTTACCATAAATTAATTTATTTTTAAGCGGGTCTTTTTCAGCTATTTTGCTCTTCTGCTTTCAGTAATGCGTTTTCAAACTGTGATACTTCGATAAATTTTGTTGATTTAGATTAATGTAAAAATGTTGCTGTTACTTATATCTGCAGATGCATGATTAGGTTATTTCAGTGGTACTTAAAATAAGTAGTATAAGTGTGAATGAGAATAGATAAGTGATTAATTGAAGGGAACGACAAAATTAAATGTATGAACGTATTATCTATAAATTGAATGAGAAAGAGAAAATTTTATGAATGCGAATAAATATAAGTATGGAAGAGTTCAATAAACTTTCATAAAAAGATGTAACAAACTACTTTTCTGTCTATATACGCGTGTGAAATATCCAGATTTAGTAGTGGAATGAATTATACGCTACGGCCCGTATATTACAGCCCGAAGCGTAATTTCGTCCCCTAATTAGTAGTTTCAATTGGAATTATCGAACTGCCGTGTCCGGGCTGATTATACATGCGATCAGTGTATCACTGGCAAATTTAATTTGGAACATCTGAGATTAACGTCGAGGGCAGCTTGTTTTGGGTATGAGGTAATTTCATTAGTAATAAAGTTCTGCACTATTGGGCTACACTTTCGAATCCGAAATCGCCAGTATCCGCAATCTCGGACTATCCGCATCAGTAGTATGAGCACGGACCATTCAGACTGTGAGCTTGTGCACCCTGTAATCTAATCTCATTCACTTCAAGAATCATTCGTTCACGTTCGAGGAATATATCTTACTGATATGTGCCATTAATTAATTAATTTTAATTTTTTTCTTTAACAGATCTGTGATGTAGTGTGAATAAGCTATTTATATTCTTGATTTATTGAATGTGAATTAACAAAGCTTGAATAGCGGCAAATATAATCCTAAATATGAATCTGTATAATGCAACCATTAATTAATTATACTCAGTTAATTGATTAATTTCAGAATAACGTATACTACTATTTTACTTGTTAATATCAATTACTTTGTAATTATGTGTAATTACTTTGTAAGTATCTAATTTTCCTTATTTACTGCAGGTCCTAAACTCCTAAAATGATAATGTCAATTACAGTAGACATAAACCGAAATTCATTCACTGAAATATTGGTACTTGTTATCACATGTACACTGAATCACTTTTTCAAAAGGATGAAATTAAATGCTGACATGAAGCGAATTAGTATTATAAAACGTATAGCCGCAAAAATTTTATTATTTAAATTTCAATGAGAAACGCGCTCGGAATATTTTGAATTTTCGTACCGCCGAACATCAATATATGCTGAATAAATACACGTCCCGACTCGCCACTAAAAAGAGGTATATTTCGTTTTTGAAATCCATTTGAATGTCTAATGCTTTTCCAGCGGACGAGGCAAATTCAAATGGGCAGGGTTGAAAGACTATGCGGAATGGAGGAGGGAGGGTCGCAAAATCACGAATTAACGTCGTATATTGCCTTTGGTTCGGGTGGTCCGCATGAAACGGCTCCCGATGTTATTCACCCGGTCGACATGACGTTACACACGTCGCGTTTATACCGCGTTCCCCGAATGCGAGGTTTGTCATGCGGAGCCATCGTCCACGTGACAATAAACGCAATGCCAATGGCTCGTCGGTTGAGAGACGACGATTTTACGAGAGAGACAGGGGCATTCATCGGTGCAAATTTTTAAAGATCGATGAGCACCTTTTTTGGGATGGTATGAACATGTTGCTCTTGGCAAATTTATGGATATAGCAGCCATTGAATTATTCACAACCCTGTGACATAAAAATTTTTATATATGCGTTTTTGCAAAGTAATCGATCAGATATGATTAAAACAGTGCTGTATAAAATTCAGGGAAGTCGCGTAATGCGATGTGATCACATTATCAAGAAACAAAATAACATTTGAAGTTACTAGCTTCCTATAAACCTACTGAAACAATTGAAATAAAAAAGTAAATTATTTCTCTTTATTCGTACGAGATGTTCCTCCCTTACTATCCAGTAAGTACATTCAATTATTCAGTTATTGGAAGAATAATATAATAATAATAATTTTACTTAAGTACAGGATCCATCCATGGTTCGGAAGGATTCGTTCCAGTTGAGATTTACGTTCAAGAAGAAGACGAAGAAGCTTACGCGAGTTCAATTGTTCAAAGCGCAATTTTCGAATTCCTCGCGATCCTGGTCAAAGGCAAGGTTGCGCCCTTAAAGAGCAAACCGCGCGCGTCTCCTCGGATTTTCGAGGTCGGCGCGATTTGCGGTCTGCGAAGCGTGGGACCACCGAGTCCCAGATTGTGGCGCGTCCCCTATCCGCACACCGGCCACGGGGATGGAGGAGGAGTTGCCGTGCGATAATGGACATCATTATCGTTTCGCAGAGCCGGTTTATTACAGGGTCCTTTGGGCCCGGACCACCTCAACCCCACCTTCCTGCAGTTCGTCATCTCATTGCATTAACCACCACAAGGATATCCGCCAACCGATGTTGTTGCATTATTTGCCGCTTGGAATTTTCTCACAGAGTTACCGCGCTGGATTCATCACCGAGTCTGACTGAGGTAAGCGTCAGCCTAGTGTGTCTTTTAAATTCTGACCGTCGACTCGCTAAACGTTGACATTCATAATTTTTATACGCAGTACAAGCTTCTTTTGGCCAGGAAGACTGTTGAAATTGCGAATTCTCACTTATAAAGGATATACAATTTTATTTATTTACCTAAATTTACAGGTGGGCATCCCTTAATTACGAAGTATTGTGTAATACTAACATTAAGATACACGACGTGTAATGTAACCAGAAAAATAAAAAAAATTGTGTAACTATCCAAATTATAGTTAGTAGTTTAGTTACTTTTGTCGTTCATTCAAGTTTGTAGTTTTTACAAAAAATATTCTTTTTTCTCTTAAATGTTTCTGCCCTTCTGATTTTTAAATTACACATGCTGATCAGTTAACTATATGTTAGATAAAACTAGACGATTAATCACGTGCTTATCTTCAGAGTATCAATCAAATTGAGAGTTGAGCTTGCATAATTATGATCTTCATCATTTCTTCTACACTGTTAGAAATATCCCCGAAACTTGCACCAAAAAATTTTGTTGAAACATCTCAATCAGTGTTATTAAGGAACCGTTCGCATCTGATCGGTGAATCATAATAGTAAATTTATTTATCAACTGCCTCGGTGTTACTTTTTTACTTATATTGAGGTCATTTATTATGTACTCACACGGTTGGTGTGATTTCCTAAATATTTTTTGTTTATAGCGCTATTTTAACACCGAAAAGTGTGAACCTTTTTAATCGTTACACCGCTCAGTGTAATACAATGTATGATTGCAATTTTACACCAAAATTTAACACCAATTCATTAGAACTTTACACTTTGGTGTAAAGTTGCTCAGATTGGTTTTTAACAGTATACAGAAAATTTGGTGGATAAATAAAACCGCGGATTTACAATAAAGCTGTTCGCACCGTAATTGATTTAAGCGATCATCCCTGGCGCCGAAAAATTCTTACTAACTTTCAGCAACCGTGAGCGAGTAATTTCCAGCACTCGATTTCGGTATATCGTATTAGCTTGCGCACAACTCTATTTGTCGCGAAACTATCGTGTAGCCGTGAAACTCGCGTGCCGCCTTTTCGCATGAATCATCATCGCATTACTCTCGCTCTTATTCGCTCGCAGGTGTGCGAGCGAATACAAACGAGTTTTTCATCTCTTTCGCCGCGTTGCTCGCTTGAGAACCCGTTTTCCCGAGCCTCGCGCTTCGTTAATTTAGCAAGTACATCGTGTAAATTGGATTACTTTTGACGGCTTAGCCTTTTTTTTTTTTTTTTGTTTTTCAAAGGTGTGCAGTATCTTCGGGGGAGCTTTGCCGCGTTCGCGGAGCGTAACTAACCGCAGATGGATTCTTTGACGAATGACGATGAGCAATTTCGTGCACATTTTTAAATTAAATTCTGATGGGTTTCAATGGCTTTAATTGAAGCGCACGGCGTTCTATTTGCTGATCTAGTGTCTTTTCTAGTTAATTTTATTATTTTTATGGGTTTATTTTTTATTGTACTTATTTGTAGCTAATCTCATGGTTTATAGTATGTACGTGTAATGTTTAAATAAATAAATTAATAAATTAGAACGGATTAATTGTGTCTGGTCATATGAGAATTCAATGAATAGATTTACCAGTGGGAGTTCGTGTTTACATGGTTCATTAGGATTCAAGGTACTTGCGAAAAGTCTTTACGTCTAGATCTATACCCTCAGTATCGCATTAAGTTCATTCACAATCAGGAAGCATTCATAATCAGTGCATGTAAAAGCATCATTGTTTCTTTTTTTAAGTGTACGTGTAGAAACATTGCAATTCATACTTGTATACCAGATTATTTGATTAAATATTGTCTACTTATTTTTTCACGTTACATTCAGTGCAAAAATAAAGCAACTATATCAGTACACAAGCAACTATAACAAGCATTTATAAGTAGATTCAAATAAGTAAATAAAAAATAACAGTGAATAATTCTAGATTCTTAAAAAGCCCATAAAAAGTTAGAATATTATTAAAAATACATTTATAAATAGCTCTAATTTATTTTACGTCACTTCTCAATTATTTAAGTGTACTTTATCGAAATTACTTCTTTGTACTGGTGATGGTTTTAAATGTCTTACGCAATTAGATACTAAAATAGATCTTAACAAATATGTACACTTTTTATTATTCATTTGAATAAGCAATTTATGAAATACGATAGAAACGAGTTTTGCTGTCTGGTGACACTGCTTTCATAATTCATCACACTATTCTCAAGCCAATAAATTTAGGATCAGTCCTTCCCTCCCCTGCACTAATAAACATCAAAAGAAGCATAATTTAAGCGCATCCGAATAAATACTGCGTTCGTGAAGTGCACTCAAATTACATTCGCCCTGCTATCGCAGCTCCTTCGTCACTGTCTCGACGCCATCTACATACAAACGTTTAACGACGAAAAAAAAAAGAGGAAGAGAAACGGAGATGGGACCTCGCGGAAGCGAGACAATGGCCGTGGAGAAGGATGCGTCCGCGAGTTTTTCAGTATACGGCAACGGTACACCAGCCGCCTCCTACGCCGTCGATCGGCCTGATTTCCTGACCCACTGCCTTCAGAGACACACCGGCATCCTGCCCTCTCTGCACTCCGCCAGTTTGTTAGATCAAATTATAGAGATCGCTATTATTAGATAGACGAGAGAGCCGCGATTGTTCGGCTCCGAGGAATGGCCGTACGGGATTCCTCTCTGTGCCTTTTAGCCTACCTTCCGAGAGCTTAATAAGGAAATTCACGTGATCAGAGAAAATTCCAGTTGGAAATTGAATTTAAATAGAATATTGGCAACTGTACCAACTTTAAGAAATTATTATTAAAAAAAAAGAAATGTACATTACTCTCTTCTGAAGGTGGAATAATGTCGGCGCTAATTTACTTTAAACGATCTTGACGTTTAACGAAAAAAAAAAAAAATAATAATAGTAGTACACGGGAGCGGCACACAATCCAATTTTTTCACATTTGAAAGACACGAAGAAAAAAGAAGTGAAGGAAGATGGGCGAAGCCCCTAGCGAACGCGAATTAATTCTCCTTTCTTCGACGTTAAATCAGCTCCGCTCGGGCTTTTATTCCGCAGCCTTTTTCTTTCTCCTACACATCGCGTGCAGCTCATTTTTATCCTTTTGTTCTTCCTCCCATCCATTTCTTCCTCTCCCACTCCTCGCGTACTCGTGTATTTATCTCTACCCTCGCTGTCTCTCTCCCTCCCTCCTTCGCCGTTTTTTTTTTTTTTTTATTTTTTTTTTTATAGTACCCCACTGGCCGTTTCCTCTCGCACTCTCCGCCTTTCTTGTAATTCAATCGCTACGATTTTTTGTGTCGCTCGGGCTCCGCTGCACTCGAATTCCCTCACATTTATTATCGTTCCGACCCACTTTCGACCCGCCACTGCGAGCCAAGCGAAAAACTTGATAAATTTCGAAGAACAAAAGTGCGCGCGGCAGAGAAGCGCGCAAAAGCTCGCCGAAAGAGCGAGATTAAAGTTCCTCTCTTTCCCTCTTTCAGTGGAGGAGGGGGAGGAGGGGGCAACCGATCGCTTCGCTGAATTTCGTACGAGGGGTTTCTCTCATTTCGCCGGCGAAGCGAGCGAAGTAATTAAGATAATTGTTAAATGGACAAATCGATAAGGGTTCCGGGGCCCCTCTTGGATGAACAATCTCCGCAAAGTAATCGGGATTAACTAAAATTGCTGAGGTATCTTGTATAGAAATCTGTAATTGATTCGTACTCACTGAAGGTTATTTATTTATTTATTTATATTTATATTTGTTCATTTATTTAGTTGATCTTGTACGTTAAATAGAATTAAAAGCTCTTTATAATAAAAGTACACTGATTGTGAGAGAAAACTTTGATAATTTTAAGAAAATATTTACTTGAATAATACTTGTTAAATATTTCTTTGAAACAAGTAATGATTACATTTATTTAGAATCAAATAAATTCATTTAGTTTTAAAGAAATATTTAACAATTACTATTGTCGAAGTAAATATTTATTTAAATTACCAATTGTTTTCAGTGTACAAAAAAAAAAAACATAATAAGTTTGAAAAAAGTTTATAGATTTTTTCGATAAAAATAATTATAATATTATTACAGTTTAAACTGTAGCCTACAGTCTTTAAAAAAAAATTCTCTTAAGAATAAAAATTAAAATAATTTTTATCTTGCAGTATTTTACAGCCTTATGCTAACTAAGAAAAAAGTTCAATAATCACAACTAACCAATACTTGTTTTAACTAATATTCACTTGTTTTCAACCAAATATTAGTTGAAACAATGAAATATCAATTGAAACAACTAATAGTTAGTCGTAATTACTGACCTTTTTTTCAGTGCAAAGATCAAATATAAAAATAAAGTACACTGAGAAAAAAGTTTACTAATCACAATTAACCATTACTTGCTTTAATTAATATTTACTTGTTTCAACCAAA
>JAWWEN010016290.1:0-21011 GCA_035582955.1 Sycophila texana | reverse complement strand
AAAAGTTCCAAAAGGATTTGACGTTGCTTTGGAACATGTAAGTATAAATTGGTGTAAGAAATGATGTAGAATGTTATCTTTACATGCGAATATGTGTTATTTGCTAAAGCCAAGAAAATTCTACTATAATAAAATGAAGAATATGATAAAATTTGTTTATTATTTACTTTTAGTTATTGGAAGAAATTTTACAAACCTACGTTTGTACTTGGTATTCTAATGTTTCAACCAATGATGCATTTATTCAGCAATTACGATTAGCTATATCCACAGCAGCCACACATATCACAGGTCGACTATACAAGGCTGATATTTCACATATTATTTTTAATCGCCTCATTCCACTGGCTGTGCATCATGCTCGAGATTGGCAAGAGTTGAAAAAGAAAGCTGCAGATTTGGGAGGTACACCTACAGATCATATTGCTGACTTTTTAGGTTCAAAAATTCATCCTGCTGCTTATTCAAGAGAAGCAGAATTAAACTATCTTCGAGGCCTTGTCTCTACTTTGTTACCACACTTGTTACCAGCAACACATATTTCTACAAATAATAAAGTAAATGTTGTCTTTTATTTATCTATTTTATTAATTGCTGTATTATTAAGTTGCATACATTTACAGGTCATATTGCGAGAAGTTCTTGCAAATTGGGTCTTATTGCCAGCTATAGATGCTCTTGCTGATCCAGATAATTTGAATATGTTAATATCTTTATGTACTCATCACGAGGGGAAATTTTCTCAGTCTACAGATACTATGCTTGTTCCTATGCTTCAGTCATGGATTTCAAATCCTAAAGCATCATTTAATTTATCTAATACTTTAAAACCATCATTGGAAGAAGTTTTAAATGACCCAGAATTGTTGTATATGTTTATGCAACATATTAAAGATTCTGGATTAGTCAATTTATTGCAATTTTGTTTAGATATTGGTGAGTATTAATTCAATGCAATGAAAATGTGCAACATTTAGCTTTATATTCATTGATTTTTCCTTTTTTATTTCAGATGATTTAAGTAAACGAATGTTAAATCCAGAAATTACACCTGAAATTGAAGAGACTTTATATACTGATGCTCAGAATATATATTCAACATACTTGGATCCTGAAAGTGCGGATTTCTTGAACTTACCAATGTATATTTCTCAAGGAATGAAACAAAGTAAATTATTAATTTCGTTTACAAAAATGAATTAAGTTTATCTTGTTTTAAAATATACATATATATTTTTTAAATACATTTTTAAAATAAGTTTTAGATCTTGGGCCTGGAAAGGTGCAGGAGCTTAGGACATCACGGCCATTGTACGAGGCTCATCAAGAAGCTCATACTTTATTAGAAAACACCTGGCTTCCATCTTTTCATCACACCTATCAAGTAAATTCGTAAATCAATTGATAAAATAATATTAGAAAAAAATACTATAATAATTTGATTCATCTTTATTCTTCTAGATATATAAGTTTTTATGTGGCGCCCCAGTAACAAATTCTTCTGTTAAACTAAGTGCCCAAAATAGGTAAATTTTATTACAATTTTCAACCTCGTTTTAAATTCGACAAATAAAATAAAATGAATATTTTGTACAATTTATTAGTCACCCAAACAGTAACATTGGCGTTGGTGCGCGGTTGAGCAGTCAGTTGGGCAAAATCCGAGGCGTATTAAAAGCTTCAGCTGTCGATGGTGCTCCGTTTCCGCAACATGTGTTCCAAGCCGAAGAGGCAAATTGTGGAGCACGCATAGCAGGTATCGTAGATTCAAGTGTTCAGATGGCGACGAATCGTGACTTAACGACCTGGCGAGTCACCGTGCCGCACGTCGATGGGGGCGGTGCTCAACCACTTTACATGGTTTCGGTGCACAGCGTGTCGGAGGACAAATCGTGGACAGTACTGCGAAGGGATCAGGATTTTTACGCTTTGCGGGCTCGTCTCTCCGAGTTCCATGGCGATAAAGAGCTTAATGATTCGCCACTGCCTACTAGAAAAAATCCACATGCCTCTCTTACAGCCAACAGGTAAGATTAGTGTTTAATTACTTAAAAAAATTTGAATAGTTTGACTTGTCTGTTTGTAAAGTGATGCTAAATATTTTTTTCTCTTTTGTAGATTGCGGTATCAAGATTTTCTACAGAAATTGTTAGCAAAACCAACTTTAAGAAGCAGTGAATTACTGCATACCTTTTTGACAGTGCCTAATCTGAAGCCTCTGCAAAATTATAGTACACCGGATATTGGAGTACTGTATCAGAGCATGGCTCACAAGTTAAGGAAGGAGAAGGGTCAACATTTGGATAAGTTTATGAGCACTTTTTTGGGATCAACTAGTGTCAAGCATGATCAGCCTGATGTGGGAATTGAGTTGGTAGGAGGTCAAAATTTTCATGAATTTCAAAAAGGACGAGGATCAATAAATGCAGGACCTTTCAGAAACAATTTGAATTTGGATCCAAGAATCCAAAATTTCCCTTACATTGTAAATAAATTGCAGCACCCTAAAGGTGCTTGTTTTTCTGCAGCTGAAGCAAGTAAGTTTATAAAAAGTTTCATATTCGTTATAAAAGCCAGGAAAAATTAGTATTTCAAAAAATTAATATACTTTGTTTTATTTTTCAGTGGATAATTTACTGGAAGTTTCACCAACGGTTTCGAAAATCTTTTGGGTATTGGCATCGACATTTCGCCAAACCATGGATCCACTTGTAAATAAATGGTTTCATGAAATGATTGTAAAATTATTAAGTGGTGGAAGAGCAGCCATTGTAGTTAAACTTTTACACTCAGCTATTTTTGATAAAGAAAAAGGTGTTTCATCAAAGGTAAAGGCTGAAGAGCACTTCAATAATGCTAAAAGCGGACTGTATAATCTTGCACCATGGTGGTTATTTGGTATCAGATCCAAATGGTGTAAATTAATGGATTCTTTATTGGAACCCATTCAAAGTGCAACTTTTAATAAACATCTAGCTTACTTGTTGGTTGATCAATTGCTGATAAATTTGTTTCCTGAATTGATGTAAACTAAAGCAACTGTAAATGTATTGAACCTTTTATGTGATGGACTTGATGATATAAATTAACGCACACCCATTAAAAGTACATGTAATATATT
The DNA here is from genome assembly GCA_035582955.1 of Sycophila texana. Lineage (NCBI taxonomy): Eukaryota > Metazoa > Arthropoda > Insecta > Hymenoptera > Eurytomidae > Sycophila > Sycophila texana. Next base: position 17,890 of record JAWWEN010016290.1, on the reverse strand, counting down.
GAATTATTTAAGTGTACTTTTCAAGCAGCATTTATAAGCAAGTGATATTTTAAGTTAGTTGTAATCTCTGATTTATTATTTTTTTGTTTACCACTTTAAATATTAATTTTATATGACCGCAATAATGTAATTGTTATTGAAATGATTTACTGTACAGATAAAAATAAAAAGTTTTCAAATCAAAAACGGTTGTAATACTTTCTATTGGTAACGTTAAAGAAATTTAATGTCAAAAGTAATTTTTATTTTCATTTTATTAGAGCAAATACTTTTATACAATTATTTTAAATGATTTTGTACAATTGTTTAATAAAAAATAATACTTTATAACTTCTAAACTACATAAAAAAGAAAGCAAAGTATATAATAAATTAACTACTATTCACGCATTCTTTTTTTTTTAATATTCGATCTATCAATTAAAATATTACTTCATTCATGGAAGGATAAAAAGACACGAAATAAAAATAAAATGTATAAACAATTTTAACAACAATAACTTATATTTACAATATTCTCTACAAATCTGTACACAACACGCATTTATATAGAGCTCTACATATGCGTTTAAAAAATAATACATATAATCTGAATCTGAATTACAGTAAATAAAAGTACATCATTTATCTCGCCGACAAAAGAATCAGTCTTTCGAGTCTTGGGCACGTGCAATACTCCGTGAAACAATCAACAAGTCGATGTATATTACACGCCCTCGCGCTTAGAAAATATATAATTACGTAACTATTACAGATTTACAAGAGCGAATTAAAATTCCGCCTCCTCCTTCGGCTGGATACCAGCTTCATTCGTATATTTATTCTCTCATTCGCATCATAATTAAGACATAAGCCTCGCTGTCGGATCAAATGCAAAGCCGCCGCGCGGACCGGCCTGAAATCTGCCGAGAATCAGTGCCCGCGAGAGGGAAGGAGTGGGGATGATGTCGAGCAATCATCGTGCAGGAACCGGTGGAAGTTTTGGGGACATGGCCAGGAGCCGATACCCTTAGGAAGAAAAAAAAACCGCCGGAGGCGCCCCTTAAGCAACTGCGGACTCGCGCTTCGAGGAGGGCGCCTCGCCGCCGAGTTCGTACTGGATCTCCTCGAGAGTCTTGCCCTTGGTCTCAGGCACCACGAAGATGACGAACACCGTGCCGGCGGCGCAGATAGCGGCGAACAGCCAGAAGCAGGTGTAGGTTTTGGCAGCCTCCTCCAGCGGCAAGTAGTACTTCGTGACGACGAAAGCCATCAACCAGTTGAAGAGGCAGGCGCTGCTTCCGGCGATACCTGTAAATTTTCCCATTCGTGAGTTAACAACGTTACATTTTTCTTTTCTTTGTTGCTGATTAAGTAAAATTCATTGCGGCTTTAAAGTGTAAATCTTTCCGGAAGTGAGATATTCAAAATGGATGATCATTCGCGCGGTCACGGTTTTTTCTGGTTTCCTTTATCGTTCGAGCTTCTTTTATTATCGTTAGTTTTTCACGTTGTAAGGATTTTTCATTGTTGAAAAGATTATTAAATTGTTTAAAAGTTTGAAAAGGTATTTAGTAGGTAAAACGGGAGTATGTATAGGATATACTTAACGAAGCTATAAAAAAACCGTTGCTTTCAAAAGGTGTATATATATAGGTATATACCTGTAGGGATTGAAATCCGTTGCTTTCAAAAGGCATGTATACAGGTATATATTAGACTGTGCATTGGACATTGTCGTTTTTGGCGGGACACCGAGCGGACGCAGCGGGATGCACAAAGGTAGAAACAACGAGTTTTCTCGAGCATAAAGGTACGAATCTTTTTTAAACAATCTTTGAAAGGAAATATGCGAACACGGCGATAGTGCTCTCGGTGTGTGTGTGTGTGTGTGTGCATCTACGTAGGTACATTTTAATACATGTCGGAACTGAAAACCGTTGCCTCCAAAGGCAGGTTATATATAGGTATATTAAACTGTCGGCATTGTAGCTTTTCAAGGGCCTGCAGTGAGTGGACGCGGTGAGATAAGAGTTATTTAGTTTTGTTTTATGTAAAGTTATAATTGTTACTTAATTAAAGTCGTTCTTAAAAGAAATGCGCGGGCTAACATATTTAGTATGTGCATATATATGGTATATCCTAATGCACGTTAGGGCTGAAAACCTTTGCTTTCAAAAATCATATGTATATAGGTATATTTATCGTGTATTGGGTATTGTAGCTTTTCCATGACGCGGTGGGATATTGTCAGGTAGACAAGAGTTTTGTAGTTTTACGTGAAGTTATAATTATTACTTAATTGAAGTTGTTATTAAAGAAATGCGCGGACTAACAGTATACATAGTGTGAGCGCAGATATAGGTATAATATCCTAATGTACGTCACGGCTGAAAACCGTTACTTTCAAAATCGTATGTATAGGTATATTAGACCTTGCAATGCACGCATCCGCTTCCGTCATACAACGTTCTTAGTGTAAAAATGTACAAAATATAGTTAACTTTTATAGTTATCTAGTTTTCTAAATTTCTAATATATCTAATTTACCTTTCACAGTTGAAGAGAATATTTCGCCCATCATCATCCACGGTATGGGGCCGAATCCAATAGAAAAGAGGAAAATGAAGGTGCATATGCAGAGCAAAGGCAGCCAACCAATGTTTGAAACGTCCGATCCTGTGATCTTGAGATAAAAGTAGATGCCCATGATGAAGGTGGTTGTAAACATAGCAATAATGGAAATGAGCAGAAGGATCCGCCTGCCGAGACGATCGACGATTAGAGTGCTCAAAAATACTGCTACCACCTGGATGACACCTACGATGATCGTGGCCATCTCGGGCTTAAACGACTCATTGGCACTCTTGAATATTATCGAAGAATAGAAGATGATGGCATTGACACCGCTGAGCTGCTGGAAGAACATGAGGCCGAAACCGATGATGAGACCACGGATGGCCGGTTTCGTGCGGATGGCCTCCATAAAGGAAGTGCGGTTGCGTTCAACCTCGGCCAGTATCTCCTGTTGCGCAAGCAGTTCCGGTTCGACGTTATAGCGCGGTCCGCGCAGCCTTACCAGACTGGCCCTGGCGGCGTCCACGTTACCCTTCTTCAAATAGTAGATTGGCGTCTCGGGCATGAAGAAGAAAATGCAAAAGAAGACGATGGGAATCGCAGCGGAGATCCACGACAATTGATAAATGGTAAGCATTGGACCAAGCACGTATGAGATTAAGATTCCAATGGTTAACATCAGTTGAAAGTAGGAGCCCAGAGTGCCGCGAATAGAACTCTCGGCCGTCTCAGCAGTGTACATTGGGGCCGTCACACAGAACGCACCACCACTAAGACCGGTGATAAAGCGGCCCAAGTAAAACATCGTAAGCGAGTTGGCAAAGATAATGAGTAGCCAACCAACGGTGAACGGTACGACAAGTATAAGCATAGCAACCTTGCGACCGATCATGTCCGAAAGGATGCCAATGGGTACGCAAATAGCGGCCGCTCCAAGAGTAACGAAAGAACCAATCCAAGAAAAGTCTTCTTTATCGATTTTAATGTTGTATTCTTCTGCTAGTGTAATGCCGTCTTCACCTGCCGCTGACGACCACCCTAGGACCATGCCCATGGCCAAGGCACCCAGAGTTGAAGCCACCCCAGCTATATACTGAGGCAGCTTCGATGCTGCTGCTCCACGGTCACCCGCATTCGACACAAGGGTCTGCTGCGATATACCGATATTTTTTTCAACCATCGTGTGCGACGATCGGCTCGTGGATGCCTGCAATAGAGGCGTTGCCTCGGTATCCTGACAACAAAAAAAAAGGTAAAATTATTTTTCTTTTGTATATTTTATTTTCTTCTTAAATGTAATTTTTTTAGATTAAGTTTGTTAGATTAATGTTAAACTAAGCACTATTAATTTTAGAAATAAGAATTTAAAAAAAATATTTACAATATATTTGACATATGCTTAAATGTAGATTTACTACAAAACATAATCCGACTTATATTTCAATTAAAATAATTTAGGATTTGCAGTTTACTTTCATTTTGATCAAAGGTATTTCAATATTATTATTATGTTATAATTCTGCTTTTAATTTTAAGCTAAAATGGTTCTTTTTGTTACTTTTATATACTTATGTATACTTATATTACTGTTTTACTTTATACATTTTTTTAAATTTATTTTAAATTGTGGTTATTAAGTGAATAATATTCTTATTGATTATTTTTATCGGAGTCTCTATTCGCGTCAAAAATTCACGTAAATACGTGGATTTAAGGATTCATACACACGCATTTACGTGTATAAGCCTTACATAAACGTATTTACGTGGATAAAAATATATTTTTCTATTTTTATTATTACAGTCAATCATTTTTTCGAAAATATTCTATTTTTGACAAAATAATTGTGAAATTTTATTAAATAGTTTTAAAAAATATAATATTAATATAATTGGTGTTTTACAGGATTGTTACATTTGCAAAAAATGAGAATAAATTCTTCATCTGTGTAATTGATCTGCGATCATTAAAACGTCAACAAAGATTGTGGAGTGCTACTATGTATATTCATCCTGACACACCTACAGCTGATAAGGTTAATATCTCTTACTCCTCCGTCTTTCTTTTCTTTCATTATGGAGTTATGGAGTTAATAGGTTTTATACAGACGGTAAATTAGTATAATTCAACGAAACAATTTTACGCTCTTAGCAGTTTTACGTACCTCCGAGTACTGACTCGGTCCAGCTGGCACGATGTCATTTTGGTCTGACATGTTTCTTTTCTATATTGCCTTTCTTTAATTTGAATTAAAATCTGAAATCTATTGGAATTCTTTTGATGTATATTATAATGATTCTGCATAAGTAAAGTAGTTGAACTGCGTTATAATTCTAAAAACTATTCTTTGGTTGCGAGAACTAACATGTCAGACCTGCACGAGTGTAAGTACTATACTGCCATGACTGTTTACTGTCCACTCGCCACTATACCAAAGAGCTCCATTCAAGCTATATACAACTACGGAGGCGCTTGATGTGTGCGTCATATTATAGGTCGTCTCATTGTCGCACCTACATATAGGCAACCATGTATACGTCTGCGACTATCTAAAGCCTGTTGCTTCAAACACTTTAAGTGATTAAAATTCACAGTAGAACAACTTTCAATGTATGAAATGTTTTATTTATACTTTTTTTTATCTTCGTAAAACGAAAATTTCATGCGTAAGGTGTTTCTGGTTTTTATAAATTTATGATAATCACAATTTCAAGTGCACATTGTTGACTTAGTAGTTACTCAGAGAAATTATCTTCATTTTACGTGACAAAATGAACATTTCTTCTACTCGCACTTTGCATTTTTACACGGAAAAATTTCTTAACAGTGGCATTTAATTGATTGTTAATTTATCTAATGATCTGGTTTTTACGTGATATTTGTATTATCTTATCCTATCAAATTAAAGTCTTGATAAAACGTGGATTTTTTTTTATCGCTTCGGTGTTTTCTAGTGATTTGTTAGATATACTATCTTGATAGTATTTTTTATTATGCTATAATGCATTAGCAAAAATTATAATAAAATAATTTACAAACTCGCATTTTAAAAGCAAATTAAAGATTGCATCTACTATCGCTTAACAAAACAAAATAATTAATTACTAAAATTCATTGCTTAATAAACAGCAATGAACTTTTCTCTTAAAACTTCTTTTTGACGAACTCATGAAGTCGTGCTAGCCTGTACCTTCCTCATTCTACTGCATACTCGATCGATATTCGTATTTTAAGAGCAAACATTATCTTTCGCAAAGAGCGTTAATGCATTTCTTCTTGCTGACGTTACAGTCTTTAATAGAAAAAGGGAATCGACTTGTATATTCTCCAATTACAGCAGTCTATTCTTTTCGCACGTGTATTGTAATGTCCGTAATTTAGAAAGAATTTGAATTAAATATAGGATTAGTCGTAAAATTCGAAATTATAATATGTAATGTAAATTCAGATGTATACTGTAAAATTAGCATCATAATACGTTGTTCATTGATCTGTAAATTAGTAAAGAAGACGGATAGTAGGTGAAACAGACAAAATTAAACGTGACGTTATAACATTACTGAAGTACGTCGTATGCAGTGCGTAAAAATTTGAATAATTGACTCCTCAAGGAGGTATTTTTACTTCATATTGTGCATTTAGCACATTTTATACCTAAATATATAGTGAAATACTTAAAATACTCATTTTGTGATTACTTTAGATGTGGGCATATTTATATTTAACAGTATAAAAAATTAAGATTAAAAATCATGATAATTGGAATGCGGAAAGGGACTGATCCTGATATGTCTAATTGATTATATTTAATTTTTATTTAATATAGTAGGAAATATTTTGCGTCAATAAACTGGTTTACGCAGGAGGCTAACACATTATGCAGGATTCTGAGAAATTGCGTGGTATATTGAAAATTGAGCTAGCTACGTTAGTAAATTAAAGCAACTTTCTCGATAAATTTTATGCCTAAGCAAAATCGCTTTATTAGCATTTACCTATGCATTTGAAATTCGAATTGCAATAATGATGAGATGATATGCATCGTTTATATGCATTTTTCCACAAGTTTCAATTGTATTTTATTTCGGAGTATCGAATAGATAATTTTGCATTGTTGAATAGAAAGCTTTTAAATTATTTTCATTTTCCTAGAAAGTAAATTTTTTAACATGCTGATTGGTCACTTTCTCAAGAGTACATTGTTAGTATAATATTAACGTATTGAAATTATTGATTTTGTAACAAATTCGCATTAACATAATTAATGCATTTATTAAACTGTGTAAAAGGCACTTATTTATTGAATTGCTTTTTCTTATCTAATATATTTTAGAAAATGTTACTATTAGTGCAGTAGTCAACTGCACTGAAAAGAAATTTGATAATTTTAAGTAAATATTTCCTTCAATAGTACTTGTTAAATATTTCTTTGAAACTACTAAATTTTTAAAGAAATATTTAACAAGTACTATTGAAGGAAATATTTACTTAAAATTATCAAATTTTTCCCTCAGTATACATACGTAACATGTTACATTCATGAACTAATTTTTGCAAATCATCTACGCAATTTCGGTGCTCGTAAAATTATTTATGTGTTCTAAGTTTTTACAGTGGTAAAGAACAAGCATTTGCCAAATTATTTTTATTATTTCCGTGAATCTTTATTCGTTTGAACGTTAAGGATCCGCAGCATTTGCCTATCGCTCTCATTATTGCACTTTATGTAATTCTTGGAACGTGCCTATGCGGTCAGTTTACGGTTATGAGCACACATGGATTGGCATGTACAAAAAACGGAAGCATAGCAATTTCTGATCTTTCAAAGAGAATCGACTTTTTTAGAAAAAGTTTTTTTTATTAGATTTTGATTAAGAAACACTGAAGTCGAGTTAAAATCAAGATCGTTTTAAACATTATAATAATTTTTAAATAGTTTAAATAATTGTTATCAAATTTTTTATATTTGTATCACAGTTTTCACTCCTTTCGCACCGGTTACCCTTGCGGGCCTTACCGGACGCACATAAGAGTTGTCCCGCGTCTCTTCAGCAGTTTCGACCCACCCTAGTTATATTTGTATCATTATTGCCTTAATTATTAAGTCTAAATTGTCGCATATCTTGAGTGTTATGTTTAGAATTACTTTATTATAAATTATCTAACTTCGGTAGAAATATCAGTGCGACTGTTAACTAATTTAAAGTGTAACTTGTTTTTTTATTATTATCGCATAACGTGCGTGTTGTGTTTACATTTACTTTATTATAAATGTTCTAACTTCAGTAGAAATATATCAGTGCGATCGTTAACTAATTTAAAATGCAACTTTGTGCAGAGCGCAAATAAAAATGACCAATAATATAAACTTGAACTTTGACGCTGCAAGTGCTGCGACAGAAAAGAATCGCCTGATAGCCGGTGTCGGTCTCGCGTGAGGATCGGAAGACTCGAGCAAAGTTCAAGCTAGCATCGCATAAAAAATCAAAAGGTCGTTAGCGCCTCTTTCGCGGCCGATAAACGAGTTGGGTTTGGTCGTTTTCTCGCGCTCGCTCGAATCGCAGATGCGCGCCGTGTGCGCATTGGAATTTCGAATGTCTGACGTGTGAGCGAAAAAATTTCAAGGCGAGAACTTTGGGTCAGACAATAGGAGTTACATAAAGGCAGCGCGATACAGGCCTATATGTAGCGAGATAACGAGAGTGAGCGCGACGCTCGTTACTTGCACTCGGCAAGCGGAAGTTCATCCGGAAAAAAAACGTAGCCGCGGTCCGTTGCTGTGCCGAAAACGTGTTTCCGTCGCGCGAGGCCAACACGGTGAGAATGAGTGCGGAAACTCCATTCAATGAGCTGAGTGTGACGCGAGCGAGGCATCGGAATTTTCATTCGACGACGGATGCAATCGCAAGAAAATGAATTACGGAACAGTTCATTCGCGTCGTCAAGATTTACTTCCTATTATTCTACCTCGGTTTTATTAGTCCGTTCCAATATAAGCGACCGTTAAATTCTTTATAGCTCCGACTATGGTTTATTTAAAATTATTTGTTGCATTTCACTTTGAATTGCTTGTAGAGTAAAACTTGTCGAATTTACATTTGAGTGGTCGCCTTAATTTGTGTTAAAATTACATCATGCATAAATGTATAAATGAAAAATTATTAATTACATGTAATTATCTTCAATTATATGAATTAAATAATATTGAAAAAGTAATTAGGGCACGCCTTTTGCTTAGTAATTTTGTACAAAGTCAGTCAAAGCGATAAAAAGACAAATTGAAATAATCTTTAACAGATAGCACTTGAAAATAGCTTGAAATTCAAGTTTTTAAAGGTACGCCAATACGGCGTCACATTACCTCGCGTAACGTACGATGCCAAACTCTACATTTAGGCGGTTGCGTCACAATGAACCCCGATACGTCCCAACAGCGGAAATTATGCGCTAAAGACACGAAAATTGCAGATCTTGGATTAATATGGATGTCTTACGCTCTTTAGTTTAGCGTGCGCAGAACGTGCGAAAGATACTTTCGGCCTATTTACTGTTTTGCGAAGTCCCTTTTGGGACTTCTGTCATTTGCTAAATTGTTGGTATAAAAAAGAGCGCGAGCACCGAGGCGTGCTCGGAAAACTTTCCTCTGGGTTGGAGTTTAGCGAAGTTTCGTAAGAGTGGGTACGCACTTTCCAGCAATATCGGTGGGTAGAAAGCATTTCGTTGTAACAAGTTAGAGGCCCATCTCGTGACTACCTATGATTTTTGTTTTCAAGGGGAAGCCAAGGATCATTAAACAGCTACTTGTTGCTTAATGACTTGTTTCTTGGTATTTATCTCATAAAAAGTATTGAATTTAAACGTGTAACATTGAAGCTGTTCAAGCAAAGGAGTATTTTTTTTATAAAGAGTTTAGACTTTAATAATTATTTTTACTAACGTTAGATTGAATTTAGAATAAATTTTCGAGAATTAAAACTCTTTTTATTCTACACCATAAACAAACTAGTTCGTTCACATTATGTAATACTTTTACAATTGCAAAATAATGTAAAAGAAACAATTACATTATTTCTAATTTAAAATGAAAATTTACGTTATTTGTTCAGAAAATTAGTAAATAAAAGTTTTAAGACATGCAAGAATTTAATATTTATTTTATTTACTGTTTCAGGTTAATTGTCTGATACCAGCAAAAATGTAATATTACGGTACTCGTTTACCATTGAAAATCTACAGAAATCATCTACTAACAAGAAAATTATGTAAGTTTAAATGTTTACACAGTCAGTTAATTTACATATTAAAAGGAGCAAAAGGCATGATCGATTTTATAGCACATAGTCGAAATTGTTTGCCATTCAAGAATAAGTTTTTAAAATAACCACAGAATTTTTTTCACTGGAGCTTTCTTCAATAATGCGGTTAACCCAATCTGCTTCGGGTTGCACCAACGTATATCAATTTCTTCCTGGTTAACTCCTTTAGAGCATTCCCGGACAAACTCATTGCGATTATGATGCGGACAAAATGTGATAGATTTACTGCCAATCCTTTTATTATCTCAGCTCGCGCTTTTGTAATGGAAAGTGCAGCAAATAAGATTGCGTTCGCAGAGTGGAATTTAAGTTTCAGTGAGAAAGTGGGTCATCGTCGATCCATCTAAGTCTCGCGTTTCCCGTTGGGGAATCTTGTTCCAAATATCTTTTGTCGAACACGATGGATCTAAATTACATCGTCGGCTTCTTTTTGTCGAACGGCTAATGTATCCAGGGCGATGCGCTCGGGCGTGGAGAGAAGCTCGTGGACGTCCAATTGTCGAAACATTGGGTTCCGATTGAATTCACTTCCGCTTAGGGCCGAGCAATTCTAACGTTCGCGGGTTTCCACGATTTGTTGGAGTTTGAAATTCAGAGATTAGGGTCTCGGTCATTGCTTAAATCCTCGAAAGACCTAGCGCACAGCTATTAAATGTGTTCTCATTACAAAGTTTTAAATTCTAAGATATTTTAATTTACTGCATCCATTATATTGCAATATAATATAATTGGTTACTAATATACAGTAGACTCAAAGTTTATAGTCAGTGGTATGATTATGCGACTGAAAATTTTATTTACAATTTATGCTAAAAGTGACTGGGCAAATTTCCTTTTTTTTTTTATAAATGATATATTAATTTATGTCATTTATATGTTCTCTTTGGAAAAAATAGTCAGATTATTTTAAATTCGTTTAAAGAAAGATAATAATAATTCCGTTATTTTATGGTGGTATTATCGATGCATGTCATTTAATTGACTTCAGGGCTAGTTTAAAGTTAAATATTTTTTATTTCTATCACTTAATTTTCTCTTAGAAATAAACGTAAGCAATATTTATTCTTTATTCTGAGCACAACTTGAAGCTTATCGGTTATTTAATCTACTAGCGCAGCTCGTAACTCTTGTTCAATGTAGAGCAGGAATTTTCAACGAGATTTATTTTCAAAAGAATTTCGCGCGTTTATGCAATTACACTTTCGTTTGCTTTGCTTTTATCACGCATCCACGGTACACTTTCATTATTATCAAAAAAGGAAAAATAAACGAAAAGAAAAACAACACGGAAATACTGCGCAGAGTATCGACGTATAGCTTTTATCGGAAAGTAACTGGTACACGAGAGTTCAGAATGTAATCAACATTTAGGCTCTTTTTTTTATAAATAATGATTCTCCGCAAGTTCGCACTCAATAAGGAAAATTTATTGGTACTCGAGTGGACTCAAGTGAAATCTTGACTTATCGCGTATACACTGCTGTGTCAATCAGGTGACGATAAAAACACTCGGAAAAATTCATGTCGGATTTACGCGCGAATTGACATTTGGATTTTAAGTTTAAAAGATTCTTAATTTAATCCAATTCGAAGTGAGCTGAAGGTTAATATAGTTGAAGCCTACTTATATTTAATCTTAATGACAATATAAATTGTACCCGCAAAGCCTAAGGTTACCAAGGAAATTTTATCCTTTATATACGCAATGTAGTTACTTCTAAATTTAGGCTTATGCAAGTGTGACACTTTTTCCAGTCAGTACATTGTTAATTGATTCAAAGCGAATTAATTTTTAACCAGGGCTATTTATAGGGTTCACTGTTGAATTGAAGTTTATGACTAAAAACGTTTTATGATGTAATCATGTCGTGACTGCTTTATAAACAAATCTATTAATTTATTTTAGTAAAATTTATATTTTCTGATAAAAAAGTTCATTAGAAACTTGCTGTTAAATGCGGTGAAAGCTATTATTTTTATTTATTCCAACTATTTCGCAGAATTTTTTTGCGCAAAATTAATAATTTTATATCGATAACATTTTTTCTTGAATATTTTAAAGTTTTCTACCTATTTCTAATATTATTTTTTTTTTAAGATTACGAAATCATTTATTGGAATTTTTGTATCTTAAGATAATTTTGACCAATGTTTAAAATTGTTTGCTTAATCATGCCAACTTCGTTTATGGAAGTTTCAAAATTTTCACAAATATGACCTAATTATGGTGGGCATGTTCAAATCGGCTTTTGAAAATTATTTTATACAGTAAAATTAAATAAAAACGGTTACTTATTATATAAATAGTAGCAAATCAACGTAACATTTCTTGTTGACCTATTAATCAACTCAATACGCTTTTAAGAAATGATTTTTTAAAATTAAATATAAACAGGCGAACCAGCTGAAATAAATAACCGGGTTTGATGATAAGCTTTAAAACGTTTTTTTTTTTCAAGTAATAGCTAAAGATAATAGAATAAGAAACAATTTGTATCTTTAAATGCATTCCAAAATAATATTTGTTTCTGTTAATTACAAACATTGTATTCGCCGCATGTTTAAATAGCTTTTTTGAAAATTCACAGAGAGTGGCGTTACTTTCATTTATTTTATTTCTCATTCAAAACCATTTGGATATAAAATCCTGTTTCTTGCAATTTCATTCCATTATATTTATCTAAAATAATTTAGTTATATAGATTGTACGATTCCTTCTAGTACACTCCGTACGACCACTCTTTGGAAAGTAATAGCACCAGGACGCGCTAAACGTTCCCAGTGCTACCCTACTATATCAGTATAACACTACGCGCACAAAATTCATTGCTCATCATAACATACCTTGATCGTTTTCAATGAGAATCGAATAGGTTCGATTGGTCGATGACCATCGAAATCTTCGTCGACCTTTGAACGTAGTTTTTACTCCGCGCCTCTCTATAGTCTTTCCTCGGTCACTTGCTCCTCTACTTTTTTATTTGCTCATCGTGCGAACTGGTATCCGGTGATTTACACCGTAAACACGTGCTCGTCGCTTAGTGAAAAAAGCTGGCGGGGTAAGTTGCAGTTGTCGAAATAGCCGCGCGGCGCGTGCGCTCTCCGTCTCTGTCTCTTGTTGCGAGTGTGTAAGCGTGCCGCCGCCGCGTGTCAATGTAGACTGGATCGCGTGCACACGTAGTCAGGCCTTTTAAATGCAAAGGGAAATGTCCCCCCACTACGGCGCGCCCGCGACGCAGCCAAAGATGCGGCCGCGGTCCGGTCGTCGTCGGGGGTGCGGCACCAGTAGTGGGGGACAGGACGAATGCGGTAATGCCCGACCCTGGAACAGGTGCTACTGACTTCCGATAGGACGTTTTTGGACGCTTTTCGGATTCACGGAAAGATCTTTTTTTTTTTATGAAGTTTCGGTGTGATTTGAATTTTGGAAACGATAACAGCTTTTAATTGTAGGTTTTATTCGGTTATTAATGCTTGATGCAATTTATTTATTTGTATAAATAGGAAGAGAAGTTGTGGTTGAATCTTTAAGACTAATTTTTGTTACTCTATTTAGTTTTTTAAAGTTAGACGATGTTAGCGGATTTCTAAAACTGATTTTAAAAATGTGCAGTCTATTTAAAGCCGTTTTATATTTCTTTAAAAAAAAAAAAAATAAAAAAAATAAAATAAAATAAAATAAAAAAATAAATACATAAAAAAAGTAATAAAATACCAGTTATCGGGTAGTTAAAAATTTAAAGAACCTTATCGCACTTTTCTCGTTAAATATTTAAAATAAAAGAACATGTTTTTATTAAAAAATTATTTAACGTATAGTATACTGAATATTTGACTTTTTTGGATTGAGATTCTTCTGTCATGAACGTAAAATAAATTTAATAAATTCTATGACACATGTGTACACTGAAGAACATTTTAAACTAATGGAGTTAACTGTCTCTGTCAATAAGCGTAAACGTTATAAACAAACAGCTTGCAAGAAAACACTTTTAGTCTCCGCCTCTTCCGATAAACTCATCGTTATTGGGGGGAATGTTCGTCGAGGCGCTAGAAAAAAGTTGATATCAACGAAATCTTTCCGGCGCCTCTTTTTTTCTTATAAGCTTCGCGCTTATCTCCTTTGTCTTGTGGGTTTTTGTTTCGGTCTTACTGAAACATGCGTATGCTACCGGCAAACCACTTATTATGGCGTTGCGCATTTTAGCGATCTTTGCAGCCTTCCAGTTCGCGGTAGCGTGGACGCGATTAGAATTTAGCGAGATGCTGAATGAGATTAATTTTCTTCCGTAATGCATAAATTTACGTCTACTTTTTCTTTGCTATTAGATTGACTCACATTATTCGTTTAAAGTCGCGAGAATTGGATCATAATCAGGTGGATCATGAGTCTAAATAGTTGCATTAATATGTTAACAATATTATCATCGGTGAAGCTCGATTTATTTAATCCATCCGCGATCATTGGTGAAGTTCTATTTATTTAAATAATTAGTTTTATTTTAAGATTTTTTAGTCGAATGTAGAAATCTTGCAATTTAATTTTGTGGAGTTTTGTGTTATGTTTGTTTTTAAAAAGCGTTATTTAGTCTAAATATTTCACATCGTTTACGAAGAGTTTTGTAAATAAGAAACACTTTCTTTCAAACACATGTGCATTGCGATAATTTTATTTTGAAAAATTTTATTCGCTAATCAAATTTGCATTCGTAAATTTTGAAATTTTGCGTTGCATTCCTCTCCGTCATATTGAATTAAATCGCGTAAACGACTATATTTTCATCGTTAACATCCATTAAAGTTATAATCAACATTATAACTTAATCATCGACGATATTATCATACAAATTTGTTTTTCGTACCAATTAAACGCTGCAGTAAAAGATAGTTTGACACATTTGAAGCCTGACAGTTTTACTTTAACGATCATTAAGAATCTTCGTTCTAATACACGTACATGTTGATTAAAATAAAAATCTATAACTAAAAAAAAAAACATGCAAGAACATCATAATAGCAACGAAAATTATAAGATTTTTTGCAAGGCCACTTTTTAAAGAAAGAGCTGAGTTGCTTGACCCGGTCGCGATAATTGTGAATCGCGGTTATTTAAACAAGAGGTGTAATACATACAAGGCTTGACTCAGGTTAAGTCTCAAGTTGTACAAATGGAATTGATATTTTACCTTTTTGCTGCTATTTATATATATTTTTTTAATTCACTAGAAATGACTATTCTACGATTTCTCGCTTGAATACCCTTGAAAAAGGAAGTATCTTAACGCGTGTGCGCCATAATAATTTGAGTGACAGCACGTTTGACGTGCGCTCAATTCATTGTTTTCTACGATTTTTTTTTTCATTTACTTAGAAAGCATTTTTTATACTGAGATTTGACGAATTAATCTAAAAATTTTGCAGATAGGGTTTTTTTTAACTCAATTAGAAAATCGAGTCAAATTTACAGAGACTTTCAATAAGAATCAGTTATAAAATAAAGAAAAGGTGGAATCTGGCATGATTCAAACTCACTTATCGGAACTGTTTAAGGAAGAATTTAATGGAAAAAACTTTACCTAATTTCGACAACAGCGTTTGTTTACGGAGAAACAGAGCTTCTTGAATGTTTTATCAAATTTACTCATTCACCTGATGTTATTAAATTTGTATCTCGAAAAGAAAATGCATTTTGGAATTCGATTACTTGAAGGTCAATGAGATGAAAAATTATTCGCATGCCCCGACGGAACCAAGCTCTGTTATTCCTATGTATAGAATTCGCGAGTCGCGGAAAAAACTAAGAGCCTTCTCGGCTGAAAGTTAAATACAAAAGCGTGCCGTGGATTCATAAAACCCGCGGAACTTGGCACCGGGTCGAAAAATAGTCTGGGAATTACCGGCAACAACAAGTTTTGACTTGGAGTAATCCGACAGCCATTGCGGAAATTTCCTTTTCCATGATTCTCTGAATGGAGTGAGGTTCCAGTCTAGATAAGTACACCGAGTTGCGTTGCAGCAAACATGTACTGCATCGGGAAAGGGGGTCGATGGCGCCGATGGTCGAGAGCGCCTAGACGTTGAATAAGCTGAATTATTTTTTTTATCACTATAGCTTTTAATCAGTGTAAACTGAAAAGCTCCAGTAAATGAAAAATACGCATTCTCAGTTTCGATTGCGAAAAGCTCGATGAAGCGGGGAATTTAATGAGTGTTGGTTCATTGCACGCATCAATCATTCGCTCGATTTTTTAAATGTTTCTTGAGGTCAAGTGAATATTATCTAATTAAAGCCAAGTACTACATTGAATAAGTTAATTTGAAACGGAAGTTAGCAGCATTATTTAATGCTATTATTTTGTTATTTTGTTTCTGAGCGTTAACTGTATTTCGACGCATTTTTCCGCATGCTCTTATCAAAGTTGAGTATACGTGAAACGACTCGAATGCACTTAATTCATAAAGTACTTTTAATTTAAAATTCTAAAACAAGTGATTAATCAACTTATCTCAGTTTTAACGGTATCGCAAATATCGAAAGTTTTAAGTAAATACTAATCCTAGCCCTAAATTTTTGCAGAACACCTGTCTTCAAAAGAGTTGCAGTCTCACAAACTATACAAAAGGACCAGTATAAGGTGTCCTCAATGGATAACAATCGACAAAGTGTTATTATTCATCCGGAGGCAAGCGGAGTTCAAAAATCTTACACATTCCAAGGTACGCAACGAGGGGAATCGATCGCCGGCGAAAGGGTATGCATTATTTATCTGGACGTAGCGGTCGCGTGCCCGAAACGCGGCGCGCCCCGAGAGCAGCAAATCTCATGCTCTCCGAGGCGGTGGGTGCCTCGGAAGGCGTGCTCGATACGCGACCCGCTCGCGCATCTCGCCGATGCGGAGCTTGCACGCGAACGCGCAAGCGATAACGATCGCCAACGCGTCCTTGGCCATCGGTCGATTTGCGCGTCGTGCCCGTGCCGGTTTTTTCTCTGTCTCTATCCTACTATGTATTTTACTGTTCGTCTTTCTCGCCAGTGCGACTAAAGAGAGAGAGAGAGAGAGGGGGGGAGGGGGGCTTGATTGATGCGGAGCTTTTTTTCGCGATGCGCTTTTTACTCGCGTCACGGCGAGGGCACCGTCGATAACGCCTTTGTCGCCCGAGAGAAATTGCAGTGAAAGCAAATAAAATGCTAATGCTCGCGTGCAAGGGGGAGAGAGGCGGGGACCCTATCGACGCTATTAGCGGCCGTTTATTTGGATCTCGATGGAGCTTTTCTTATCGGGAAACGCTCCCTCCGCTCGCTTTGAAGCTTTACGACTTTATGACTTACAATGAAGGAACTTGTTGAATTTTTTCTTTTTAGTTGTTTGAATGTGGATTTCTGGGAATTTATATTGAAATAAAACAACATTTTTGTAGGATATAAAACTTTTTGTTTAGATAGAGAGAAATGTCATAGTAAAGTTTATAATGAAGTGCATGATGACAATCACGGTTTTTAACATTGGAAAATTTTACGGAAAAATCACAGTACTTCTTATCCGAATTGTTGATAGCTACGGCTGCAGCGGAAATTTTTAGAGTTTAAGCTCCATAATGTTTGTAGGAAACGTTCCTTAATTTTTCCGGAGTCGGTAAAAATGGTAGATTACTTTTTTTAGCTGAATTTTACGTTGATGAGATTTCTAGATTTTGTTTCCCCATAAAACCTAGAAGAAGATTCTTTTTTTTCATCTATTCAAATATCGTTTACAAAACAATTAGAATTTAACTATTAGAATAATAAAGAAAAGTCCAGTCAGAAAATTTCTTTTTCTTATTGTTTACGTTTCTACGAATCGTCAGAATCAGAGGGTTCGACGCTCTCTACGTGAACGACACAATTGCGTAACAAATTCCTCTGTACAAGAGATTTTCCTGACGTTAAGGCAAAAAAAAAAACGTACACGGAGAAGATTTTTCCATTAAAAATTACTATAGTTTTACCTAAAGCGCGGACAAACTGGAACTATAAAAAAA
>JAWWEN010016269.1:0-21014 GCA_035582955.1 Sycophila texana | reverse complement strand
GGGCCTAAAGAAACTTATATGCAAATTCGCAGCCCGTAACTCACTATTTCGATTTCACGGCTTCGTTGACTGGACTAAATTGGACAGCTTCGAGTTTCCACTGAAAAGGCGTGACTATGTTATGAAAACTGATTTTTTTAACAAGCCAATGTAAACGCAATCGATCGTCGCAAGAAGGGAACCGTACAACCCGGCGATTCAATATCGACTGCGTAAACGTGCGTGCGAGTTGTTGTAATCTTGTAATTGATCGTTAAAGGCACCGCGGGAATTGAATATCCGCTCCTCCGTGATTCCACGCTCTGGTTTCATATAGCCGGCAGCAGATGAGGCCGGTGCTCCCGAATAACGCGAGAAGCACTTCGAAACGATCAGTCGGTTAGCTTTAAAATGTGAAATTTCAAAAACCTCTACTACCACTGATTTCTTAAGGCTAGGTATGTCAGTCAAAGTGAAATAAACTACGATTAATTATTCCCTTAATTTACTATAAATTATTTGAGATAGTTGGCCAATGTAGTTAATATATATTGACCTACTGATTTCGCTATCGAGTATAATATACAGCAATCTTATTAATTAAAGAGTATAATATACTCAACTAAACTGTAAAATAATTAAAACATCGACCCCAACCATTACCCGATTAAATAAACGAATCCCCACGGCAAAGAGTCTCTGCAACGAAATAAAGTTACGAATGGGACGAACGATGGGGAAAAAAAAGAAAATGTTAACGTAGAAATTTAATCTCCCGCCACGCGGCGAGATCACGAAGCTCGGCTCGCGCTCGCGACAATGCATTTTTAACGAGATTTTTTTCTCCGCTCCATCGGGAACGCGACTCTGAAAAGCCCGCGCCGTGAAAGAAAAAGGCCTCGGTCATTGTCTCGGCGCCAAAGGCATTTTTACCCTCCCCTTCATCGCGTTTTTTTTTATCCGCGTGGGCACGCGAGGCAGCGTCGAAATGGGCCGACTAAAAACCGGCGCAGGAAGAGGCGCCGCCGGGGTTGGCGCGCGAACTTTGCTCATTAGAACAGGCTTTCCTTTCCGCAGGCAAACCTCGTCGAAAACTCGCCATTCGAAAATCGGCCGATGTCACCTTCTTGTTCGCGGCGTCGCCGATGTAAATTGTGACTGCCAGTTCAAATTTGTTTTTTTATTTTCGCTCGGCTACGGCTACGACTTTGGAAGGTCGTGGGAAAAGCTCGGGAAAAGTAATTACTTCCCTGTGAATTTTATTTTAAACTGTAGTTTGTAACCTACGAATTTCAATCTTTTTCACTTTTTATCAGGTAGTCATATTGCTCGGAAAATAATTAATGCAAAAATCAATTGAAACATTATTTCAAACTAAAATGAAGAAATATTTAACTATATAAATATTTCTTCACGACCTATTACTTAATTCAATTTTCGTTTAAACTAATTAACTACTATATGTACTTTACAAATTACGTATTACAAAGTTAATTTTCTTTAAAACAATATTAATTTATCAATTAGAAAGAACGGAATTTGTAGTACAAAAAATACCTCATTAATTTATTAAACACATTTCCTTCGATCTTAAAATAAAATTTTTGAAAATTTTTAAGGATTTTAACATTCCATTATAAAATATAGAAGTACTTTAAAATACGATTTTTTAGTTTTGCAAAGATACTGCTACGAAATAACTTTTACAATTCTAAATCCTACTTAAGTATTGGCAACTGCGTGAAAATGCCTTCGGTAAAAGAATGTATTCGCAACGCAAACAGAACAGCGAATAAAAATCGAGAAACAGAAAAGATAATTTACAAAGCGATCCCTGGCAAGCAACCCCCAAAGACACGTTTTATATCGTCTTACTGAATGTAGAGAAAAAACGTCGTGTTTACCCTGTTCGCCGAAAGAAGACCTTCGTACCCCAAAAATCCTCAAACAATCGCTCGACCCGCGCGTTTCGCTGCAAAAATCGATAGTGCGCTATACGTGTGTATATAAGCGAAGCCCTCGGCGCAGAGTATCGAGAATCCGGCCCGGGCGAGCTCTCGAAATAATCCGCGTAAGCCGCTAAACGCCGACAATTTGCACTGCGCACTCTCCCGCGGGAGCGGCGAAATTCTATTTTTCCCGGTGGCACTTAAAAGGGACGCGCGGGAGGGCGCGCTCGGACTAGGCAAATCCGATTGACGGATCTGTAAAGCCCGATGCCGGCACGGCGCGATACCGCCCCAGCCCCTCGCGCGGTATATTCTGCGTGATCATTTCACAGTGTGTGTTCTGCTCGATCGCCACGTACGACGATGTAAAACTACGATTTCAAATAAAAATTCAATCCAGAAGTATTGATTCCTTTGAAAAATTAAAATGAAAGTGTGTACATCACATTTTTTTTAGAGAGTTTGCAATTCGATCATTCAAGATAGTCAAAACTGACTGATTGTAATAATAATGGTGCATGTTGCTTCCTCCTTGAGGAAACTTTGCAATTGTAAAAGAACCGCTGCCAATTCTTTGGCTTCCTCGAATAAAATTTATTGTAATCATTCATTATGAGTCTTATAAAATTCCAACGAACTTTCCATAATCTTACAAATTACAAAATTTCAAGTCGATTCATTCCGTTTTAAATGAATTGGAAGCCGTTTTTTCTTGGACGAAAATGTACACTTAACTATTTTTACACATTTTTTAATTTACACTGTTTTTAATTGATATTTATTTTACCAGATGTGTACAATTAGCTACTAAAATGGATGTTCTAGCCAACAATATTTCAGCAGAAATAAACGAATCTGACGGACCTAATGCATCACGACGCTCGGAGGGAAAATTTACGCGCTATTGAGGCCGATTCACGTGTGCACACGCAGCCGGTAATGGCATCAAGGCGTAATGGGGTGACGGCCCGACCTGATCCGACAGGGATCTCAGATTTCGCTTCCGATCGCCGTCTTTGCACTACATATACCTACACAGCATCGATCGAGTAGTTGCTCCGTTACGTCCATTATGCGAGCTTCAGGGAAGGATGATCGACAATTTATGATGACTAACTCGATCCGGTCTGTTCTGTTGAAGTAATCGTGTCTTTAGATGCGATTATAGATGCATTTATTTATACTTTTTTTTATTTACAGTCCATACACAGAATTATTCACAAAATTTAGGCTCTCAAGTGATATGTTTGGTAAAAATTGTCATAAACATTGAAAACTTTCTAAATATATGATCATTTTTAACAAACTGATTACTAGCCACATAGCAATTTTTACTGAACATATTTATAGTTACATATTCAAAAAAATTTTAAGATTTTTTTTTTAAATTATCTACAAAAAGTTTACGATTCATCATAAATCCTTAAATATTTTGAGTTTAGAAAATATACTAATTATAATCAAATTAATAAATTACTTTTAGTTTCAATTTACTTTACAAAAAAAAAAAAATAGAAAGTGTTTAGAGAAGGGACTTTGACGTAAAGAATGGATATACGACTGACCGCACTGTTATATGCGTTGAAAGGTGAGAAAAATAAAGATGAACATATAAAGACGAAAGAAACTTTGTACATCATGGTCGTATGGAAGCCAGAGATCTTAACGAGGTAATTCCACGAAGAAAATAAACTATACTCGCGCTTTAATCAGCAAACATAGAGAAACTTTCTCCGCTCTGAAAATGTCGAATCCACTTAAACTATCGGCGTCGAACAAAGTAAACGTCTCGCTGGCCAGAAATTCAAAAGGCAAGTCATAGTCTGGAGACGTTAATGTGCAAAGCAAAAGCTATATAAGTTGAAGAAACGATATAGCGATGAGAAAAGAATTAGCGCGGACAACACTAGCCATTTTAGTAGCGCATGGAAAGCAACAGGCTTCGTTGTATTTACGTTTGACCGCGCGTCGGCGCGAAACTCGTCGTTACAACTCGTTTGACGTGTAGCGTTAATGGAAACGCACTCGAATACCGTATGGCGAGATCGCTCGAGTGAAAAGCCGCGAGAAAACGAGAGTTGAGAAATCCCTTTGGTTATGGAATATTTTCTGCTGTAATTGTCATTGCTTTGCTCGCACACCCGAGATTTGTTATATCTTGCAAATGTAAAACCCTATTAGCAATTATACGAATACGATGCGTCAATGCAAAGATATGGGTGCATTGCTCATTTGTAAGTTTATACATCATCGGTTTCACAGTAAAGTGGCTGGTAATTTGTTTTAAATACGTAATTTCTGTAACCGGTGCCTTTATTTTTCTTTTTATATAAATTATATATTATTTTGAATTTGATTTACTTTCTTTATTGCAGTTTAAAAATAGAAATTGAATGTTAGCCGCACGAAGTAAAACGACGTATTTTCAGCTGCAGCCTTTCTTGCATTCATTAAATAATTTTCAATATTTACTTCTTAAGGAATCAAAATAATATAAAAGTAGACGTTTCTTTTCGACTCATAGTTTACCGTTTTAAACCTTTAAAAATTGTTGCACACGCGTTTAAGATTTTCCACACCGGCAGCCAGAAATTTATTCGTTAAATGCGTTGCAATATAATCGAATGAAAATCGAATATTAGATCAAACTAATTTACTTATAAAAGCAAAGCAAGAGAAAATATAAGGCAATCTATATCCATGTTAAATCTGCAGTAAATTTTTGGAATAAATTGAATAGCTCGCAGTGTCGAAAAATAATAGCTTCGGCCGCCGAGGCGGAAGGCGCGAGGTCCGAGTGAAAGTCCCCCCCGAGTGGCAAAAGCAGGCCACGCCGGTCGTTGCGCAATTGCTTATTGTACGATCGGCGCGCGCCCGAGTCCGAAGACGCGACTCGCTTCCTTTCGAACGCGGTGCACCGAGCGCAGGCATGCAAACCCTTATACGCGCGCGCCTTTACATACTAACGTCGAATGCATCTATCTTGGAGCTCTCTACTACACCCGTCAAAGCTCTTCATTAACTACGCACGCTTAAAATCTTCGTTAATTAAGATACGTAAAAAAAATATTCGATTTTTCTGTGAAAAGTACTAATTTCTATACCTAATAAATGAGAAACTATTTATTTTTTTGCTTGTAATTTTAGTGCGCTTAAAGATTTTATTTTAATAAGGTAATATCTTTTACATTTACTGATATTATCTACTGATAATAAATCAATGAAACTTTGTTATTTCTATTATCAAGTCATTTTATTACTATAAATAAAGAGGTGTATGAACCGCGTAAATTTGAATATTCATAATCCTTTAACCTCTCACTCAAAATATCATGCTGTTCTTACACGATTTATACGGGATTCAAATGAATTCAGTCCTAGAGTGCGATAGAATGTAAACAAAGGTTCATTTGCATTTGCAGCGCGAATGCGCGCGTAACATAAATCTTGAGCGTTTGTAAGCGTAAAAAAAGACTACTGCCGATGTCATCCTTCTCTTCCGGTGAAGTCCGAAATGTCCAAGGACTATAATTATTCTCTTATTTCTGACAATGTTTTGCCTTTAAAAATTACTTACGTCACAACTCAGAATTAATTCAACTAATACTACCTTACTTGTGCGATTCGGGAAAACTAAGTAAAGCAGTTTCAATTCAATTTTCAACATAAACTTGTTCCCTCTATATCTAAGTTGAGTTAAAGTTTCTTTATTGACAAAGAGTCAGAAGTGTGTACTTTTCAGAAATTAACAACAAAATTGGTATTTATTTCGTACATCAATAAGGGAAGTTACGAGGGAATAATTAACGCGAAGCTGTAATTTTCTCCAACTGCAATTTCAGGGCTATTTTACATTTTAGTTGAATTCATTTAATTATCGTTCATTATCTCTGAAAAGGTCAATTGTACTTTCATATTTTTTAACATGAATGCACTCAGAGAAAGTAATCAAAAATTAAACTTTCAAATTTTAAACTTGAAACTGATTTTAATTTACTCATATACCATGATTTTCTATTTTCAGTTTGAAAATTCCTACAATCAATAATTAATTTTGATAAATAAGAGGAAAAAAAAACAACAGTTTCTATAATTAAAAATTCTACTTTAAAATATAAGAAGCTTAGATAATATGCATCAAGGAATAAAGACCTCGAAGTCGTTTCAAGAAGTTCCAACGGTTGTGTAAAACAAGTTATTCAAAGGAACATTTCTTCCGAAATAAACTCACCGGTAAATAAGGTCTTTTACCGCATAATTTCGTGGTAGCATATTCCCAACGATGTAAAATATGGCATAATATGCAGATTTCCGCTAACGGTATAAGATCTTCCACTTTTTGTGGAGGCTCAAAAAATCGCACACGTTTTTGGTACTTTCAGTTGGAATAGAAAGCTTTTATTTGCAGAGTAATATTTACTTCGCGTTAAAAAAATGATGTATATAAACATATGACGAATAATAAAAGAGTGTTTTGTCAATTGGGACTTGAATATTAATCGCACGGTGATTATATTAATTTAACACACTTACTAACGACCCCACCGTAAATGAAGGAAATAAAGTGTGAATTTTACGGTGGTGAGTGTTAAAAAATCGAATATTGCACAGTAGGCTGACAAACCCTGTGCGATAGTCGCCCATAATATACTATTATGCAATAGTATAATATGACTCTGGTGCGGAAGATGATTATTTAAGGCGTGCGACGTTTTTTCAGAAGTCGCACGACTTAAATAAACACTTACGCACCAGTCTCATACGATATTTCACATCACGAGAGCCAAAAATTGGCATTAAAGTTGCTATTTTCAGGTTAGATAGAGTGCTATAAATTTATATTTTCATAAATATTCATAGTTACAAATATTTTGCATGCAAAACGATGCATACTTAATGCATGTGTAACAAATATAAACGAGTGCTTGTCTGGTACTAAACAAGTGGCGGTGCAAAAAGAAGATGAATAAATAAAGAAAAAGTAAAAAATAATTATAAAGCAAATATATAAATCTCACCGAAAGGAAGTACCACGGCCAGGCAGACGAGGAGGCCGGCGGCCAGGTGTAGCCTCGTCGTCAGCATGTTGTCTCCTCCTCGTTCGAGCGGCGAGCTTCGTCCGCGCGATCTCGTATGCGTTCACTGCTGCTGGTGCTGTTGTTGCTGCGACCTCACACGCGCACTCCTTTGCCGACACTTACATTTGATCTGCAATGCACAAGCCGAATAAGCAAACGGCCTGCTGTACTCACTCGTTCGTCGGGGAACGCCGGTATCCGAGGGTATAAGCGTGCGAAAATCGAAAGCCGCTAAGTGCGTACCAGGGGCCGGCGCGTCGCGATCTGAAGTCGAGTCGCGTGCGTGAAACGAAAGCGCGCGCCGATGTGCCCGACCTTCGCCGCCGAAGTGGATTCCGCGCCGCGGAGAAGGTAAAACGCGCCGCTCTTTCTCTTTCTCTCGCTCGCTCTCTCCTTCTCTTACTCTCTTTCCCTCTGTCTCACTCGGCCATTCCTGTGAGACGGAAAAGTTCCTCTCTCTCTCTCTCTCCCCGACGAGCCTCATGCGCTAATCGGCGCCGGTGCGAAGGTGCGAGCGTATATACGATCATCGATCGGACGATGTGTATTTTCTCTCTAGGATCATGCGGATTCTAACATTTTCATTCGCCAATTTCATTCTCACTGTTGGCTTGAACCAATTAATTAAGAATCAATGTGTTTTACAATACTTTTTCTTTTATTAAATTCGAGATATTTAAATAAATTCAGTTTTTAATTCTTTTCGGGACTATAGCTATTAAAGCTAGAAAATTAAATCTCGTTCAATTTAAATAATTCTAATTAAAATTTCAAGAACAAGCTTCCTTTCTTTTAATTAATTAGGTGTATGGAAATATATAGGTCAGATTCAGGTCAGAATTTTATTTTAAGAAATTTTTTTGCGCTTTTTCTATTACGTACCAGAACAATTGCGTAAATTAAAACACTCATAAAAATACTCGATAATGACAGTTTAGTGCAATAACTGCAATTTCCGTTATGTCACTTTGATGAGCAAGAATCTCTTTTTTTTTGTCTTACACCATTTGTTTCTGCAATACATAAATTGCCTGACTTTTTTAATTGAGCTCATTTTAATTTAAATGGTTTAATCATAGCAATAACCGCGACACTAAAGTTCCTCAAATTACATTACAAATAAGAAAGAACAATAACAATCAATTATAAGTAAGACTTTATGAAAAAAACAATACTTTATTAAATTTATTAATTTTCCTTTTTGAAGGGTAAACTATATATAGACTTTACACTTGTTCAAAATTAGAACACAATTGCACTAATCTAATTTTACAACAATAAAAATGTATAAATTTATATTAAGCGATTTAAGAATACTTGAGAAGAGTTAAGCACAAACTTGAAGTAGTTCTGAAGACAAATTACATATATGACAGACTAGTACATTTAATAAATTACAAAAAGTTTGAAAATTTCTAGCAATTATTAACATAATCCTGCATCCTCATTAAAGAAACACACAATCGGCACTCGGTGCACAGCAGAATTCAACTGTCATTATAAAAAAGGAAGTAAAAAAAAAAAGAAAAAGGCAAAAATGACGGTCGCGTGAAAAAAAGGAAAGCTCGAGAAAATTTGCGCATACGCACGATGGCGGAAGTGGTCCCCGCGGTAGCGGGTGAAGCGCAGGTCGATACCTAGTTAGCGGTGGGCAGCTCGCGCGTCGGTGGGGGTGGCGCGCGCGCACACTGCGGCGGACGAGGCGCGCGGCGCGGACCGCAGGGCTTCGCCTCGAGGACTGATGAGGCTGCGAGGCCGGTCGGGTGGCGTGCATTGGCCGCGGGTGCAAGCTCCACCCACGCGCGCCCGACTGCGCGCGCACCCCCTCGGCAGCCGCGAGTGGGAGGTCTCGAGCTTGCGCCCTCGAGTCCCGGGGCCGAGCGAGACCGCCCGAGCTTGCGAGCCCTGCGCCCTCCTCCCTCGTACGCGAGGGGGAGGTAGCAGCGCGACCTTCGCCGCAGACGCGGCTAGAGCGCGACGCTGATTTATGAAGGTCGACACTCGGCGCAAGTATAGGTATGCCCAGCTTGCAAGCTCCGGCTTGCTTGGCGAAATTTCGTTTTGACAAATATACTTTTTGCCCGAGATTTCGCTGCTCGTTTCTATATCAAGCAGGGGCTTCTTAACGATTAGCTTCATTTTCAAGGGGAGTTTATAATCTTGAATTGAGATATTTACAAGTTCTGAGCTAATTAATGTACACTCGCCTCGAATTGAAACTCGAAGAACAATTCAAATATTTGCAACGTCGCATGAAAATTTTTAAATTGTTCTTCGAGTTTCAATTCGAGGCGAGTGTACACTGCAAGATATATTATCGAGAAAGCTTGTGTCTTCAATAGAAAACTCAAATTATGATCTTCTGATTTAAATTAAAAAAATTTTAAAGCAATATGGAAATAACTTGTAACTTGTTTCTTGTACACTCGATGGACTTTAATTCAGTTACTTCCGATCCGTTGTCTTATAGCTTTTTGACCAATGATATTACTTGATCTTATGACAGAACCAATCCAACTACATAAATAAGAATAGACAGCAAAAAGGAAGTAACCGAAACAACAATTTTTTCCCGTACACACAATGAATGTCAAGTAAAAATTACGGCAAAAATAACAGTAACAGTGTTATAAAAATGATGGTGACTACTTTTAAAAAGTTGCGGTGATTAATAAAGCATCCGCTTAATTTTCATAGGAAAACTATTTTAAAAATGAAGTAACATATATTTAACGTTAATTCCATGAACAAACAATTTTATTCGTTTATAATTTCAAATTTCAATTAAAAACATTTATTTTTGCGATAAAGAAAATGTATATACAAAGATAATTGCCATTCCATCATCAAGTTGAACATCAGAAAGGCATTTTTAATGCATATATTAATAAAGTATCAAGCTGATCGAATGATCGCCCAAGTGCTCGTATAAAAATGCTTCGTGCATTAAGATATGATGAAATCTTAGAAATGTAACAGCGCGAAGGAAAGAACGACACAATTTGACGAGCCACGCCGATGGAATGGCTTTTTCTTCGTCCTCATATCCCGGCGAATTAGCATTTGATACATTCCATCCAGCGGAAATAATAGTGTGTGAACGGTCGGAGTTTCGCATGGGACTCGCTGCGGAATTT
This sequence comes from Sycophila texana, assembly GCA_035582955.1. Classification (NCBI taxonomy): domain Eukaryota; kingdom Metazoa; phylum Arthropoda; class Insecta; order Hymenoptera; family Eurytomidae; genus Sycophila; species Sycophila texana. The sequence goes on along the minus strand of JAWWEN010016269.1, from coordinate 10,871 downwards.
CCGAGGTCACGGCGTCTTACGTGTGTACACAAGGGAATCGCGCGTCCATAATAAGCCCAACGCTAAGTGTACCGTCGTCCTCGCGCTCGCACACGGACGCGCTCCCACACTCGCACACAATTCTATTACTCACGCGCTCGTTCAATCCGGTCTCGCGTGTCGCACGTTTTCTACTTTTTTTTTCAATGTAAATTTATGTCGCGGTGTAGGAGGTAAATTTTTTATTACGAGAATTTGTCACGGTTACTTTTACATATAAGCTCATATACATTTCATCTCTTATACAAGAAGATGTACGAAGTAATAAATGTGACTGTTAAAAAAACTAGTAAAAAATTTAAAAATCAATTTTAAACTCCTCGCTAACTGACGTTATTGAAAAATTGTAATAATTGCAGTTTTATTTTCACAAATAAATGTACAAATAACATACAATTCCTCCATAAAATTGCATTATCAAAAGAGCAAGTTTAAAAAAGAATTACGATTTCCGGTGGGCAACGGGGCGCATATACGCACGAGCGCCGATTGGAAACTGATCGATGCGCTACGCCGCGCGGTCGCGTGCAGAATGTCGAATCCGCGCAAACTCATTTACCCAAAGTCGCAGTAAGAGGAAAAAAATCCGAACAATGAATAAAGAACCACCTCCCTTCCGCGCGCCCCCTCCACTTTTCCCTTCTTAAAGCGAAAATATAATGCGTCGCCTTCGATTCCGGCAGGGGGGAAAATCATATTTTTCTGGGAGTTTCGGGCTCTCCTCAAGATAATCAAGCCGAAGCTCGTAGGACGCAGTCGTGCGCGGACGGCGCGACGGCCGAAGCTGAATTCCATATCAGCCAGTCTTATAGCGACGGAGTACGGACCTTTTTTTGCTCTCGACGGGGGTATAAGGAGTACTTATTTCTTGAGACACGACGGATTTAAGAGACCATCGATTTGGCTTTTTGATTCGAGTAATGGTATTTTTTAAAGTGTATGATAGAGATGTTTATTTAATCGTAAATAAATCGTTTCCGTGTCCTATGAATGTTTAAAAAATTAAACCATTTAACTGGACGTATATAATTAGGATTGTTAAAATGTTTGAATGTCCGTGGAGAATTTTACGCTCAATCAAAAACCATCCCTGCGTACTGCTGGTCAATGATCCGACGCCAATGCCGCGGGCCATTTTCATTCTACTGTCAATCTTGAAAAATGAGTTTGTTCATTGTAACTCGAAGAGTCTAACGAGGGCAAACTCGGTATAGTGCATTGAAGGTTGGAAATTAAAATATAAAAAAATACCGAAGCTTATTAGAAAAGTCTCATCACTCGGGATCTTGCACTTTGTTGAAACAGTAGCAGATGTTTTCTTAATCTCCGTGTAAAAATAAAAGGGATCAGAATTTTAGATTAACTTTATTATATAACTCTGAGCAGTTATTGTCTTTTTAAATTTGTCCAGAATCAAAATACAAGATTAATTATCTTTTCATTAACTTTTGAATGGCTCAATAAATCTGAACGTAACTTTTGATACGATTTTTCAGAATTGCATAAACTATATACACTCGGTAAAAGTTGATTCTGATGAATTTTTTTTGAAAAAAAAATACAATTTAAGCAGATATAATAGTTTGCATCTTCTTAATATCATTTTTAAGATGCGAAACTTGGAAAATTTCAAAAAGTTCCACCAGAATCAACCTTCACCGATCAGTATACATGCTGAATTTTAGTAATTTATATAGCATAGCTATTCTTTATCATATTATTACGTTAGACTTTTTAACTTCATAATTAGCGAGCTTCAAGCTTAAACTTTGAAAGTTTTTGTAAACACTGGAAAACTAAATATTTCTTCAGTGTGAAAAAGTGTGAGAAATGAAGTTCTGATACTTCCCTCGTTAGTAAGTAAAACTAGCGCGCATTCCACCTGAGCGACTCAGAAAAATCTTTCGAATCAGCCGCAGGCAGTAAATCTTGCTTGCTTCGTAATAAATATGAGAATAAAAGAAAAGTAAATATAAGATAAAGTATAATATTTTGAAATTACATAAGCGAGCAATCGAGGGAGAGATCTGCGATTTAAACTTGAGCCTTATTACAGCAGCGTGTAAAGCTCTGACGAGATAACCGCAGCATTGTCTAGCTAAAAGTCGAGAGCTCGACTGTCACTGCGATACAAAAAGGAATCACAGACAATAACCGGTCGTCAGACGAGGTCGCCAGGATATTTCCACCTTACGGGCTAGCGCCGCGAGTTTAATATCCTTTCACGGGAGGGGAGAAGATTCCCTCGTAACTGCGCACGTGACCGACGTGCCGCACGCGCGCTTAATAAACTACCCCGAGGCCTGCGGGGGTGGCGGTGCGATTGTATAACGCGACTCCCCCGTGTGCGGGTCCGCGACGCGATCATTTGCTCGGCGGATTCAGCCGTTTCAACATCGGCCCGCTGTGTATCTCACGGAGTCACTCATTTCTGGAGGGAGTTTCAATTTGAATTTTCGACTGAGTGTTGCGTTTGCACTTCTGACCTACTTGCTTCTTCGAGGCTCATTATGGCAATTTGTGTTTGCGATCTTTAATGCAGTATGGGCTTTAGTAATGAGCTTCCGTGCTACGTACTTCTGCTGATTTTGGATAACTTCAAAGGGCATATTATAAACATGGTAATACATTAGAACGTTAGAAATAAACAAACATGAACGATTTGCACAATTACTATTAATAGTCTCTTATGTTACATTTCTTATATATATTGACAGTATTTGTTCTATAATTTCACACCATTATTAAAAAATTACGAAACATCTTAACAATTTCGTATAATATACTCATAATTTTAAAACTTCCAAAGTCTGCCACTCCATCAGTTGCTTGAATTCGTCGAATTACCATTTAAGAGCGAAGTAATGCTCACGTACGAACTTCCGAAATGCACTACTAGATGGCACTCAAGACACCGAGCTCAGGGTCTCAGCGGGGAGTCGATCGCTATATAAGCTATAACACACCCCCGCAGCACCACCCCCCCCCGAACGAGAAACGCAAAATCAAGTGCTATTAGTCCCTCGTTCTGAAAACATTAAATTGAAACGAGACCTGCAAATTCAATCGATTTACATTGACTTTTTTTTGCAATTATGAAAATTATTACTTTTACAAATCGATTTTTTATTAATGTCAATATTAATATTAAATATAATAAATACTTATACATTTATTCACCATATTGAATTGCCGTTAATTAAAAAAAAAAAAAAAATTAAAATTAAAATAAATAAATTAATCTTCAAATTTTCATTAAAAATAAAATTTTCATTGCACAAGAAATGTAAACTGAAAAAGAATATTTTTAAAAATTTATATATACATTGCAACTGCAATACTAGTTAAAGAAATGCATGCTGTGATTACTCCATCATCCAGAAAATTTGCCTATTAAGTTTAAAAAATGCAGGTAACTCAAGCACCCGGCGTTTTGCAATGAAATTTTCCCCTTCGATCGAGCTTTCGTTATCGCAGCGTTTCTCATTCTCTCGCAAAAAACGAATAGGCAAATGAAATCAAGCCACAAACGAGAAAGCCATTCGCTGAATTGAGAAGAGAAAAGAAAAGGCGCTCGCATCGATATATAAGGAGCCTCCGTGGGTCGCAAGAGTCGCTAAAAGTAGGAGGAGAAGAAGGAGGAAGAGGAGGAGGGAAGCCCGCGACGCTTTATTGATTCGGTTTTTCTTTTCAGTCGAGCCGAGCTTTTCCGCGCTTTTCCGCGCCGCGAGACCGAGGGGATATAGGCGGATCCCTAGCTTTTATATATATATGTAGCTGACCCGCGACATCGAACTCGCGCTGGCACGTCCATTTTTGCGCGAATTTACTTCTTTGTCTCCGTTGCGCAGTCATTCCACCGCCCCCCGATAACCCCCCCAATATTGGAAAACTGAATTTCCTCCTGGTGAATATGCATCCGTAAAAGGGAGAGCGATGGATGTTGATGCACGCAGCGATCGATTTCACATTGAATCGGTAAAATTTCGTTAATGCTGACAATCGAGAAATGTCTCTACCTATATTCATATTTTTTTGCTTTACTTATTGAATATATGAAGCTAAAGAAAAAATATTTCAAAAAATAAAATAAAAAATAATATAAATCTAAATAGTTGCAAATTATTTTTTCTATACATTAAAGTATTTCTACACATACTTTTCATACTGGCAATTTGTTAAAAACTACTACAACGCATGAAATAGAGTTTCTTACGATTCCAATTTGAATAGAAAAATATTTTATAGGAGCAATTTTTTCTGACTAAGTACTTTCAATTCCATCGCGGCACTTGAAATTCATAGCAGACTAACCATACGCAAGGAAAAATAGCTACTTATATGCAGAAGCAGATCGAAGTCAGCAGTGCATGCAAGGTATCGGAAGAGTAAAAAAATCATTTGTAAAGTCGGAATGACTGTGCGTAAGTTCGGAAGCCGATCGCAATTACGCGAGGCGGAGAAAGCGGTCGGTGGTCGCTTTTCGACGATCGAAATGAATTTACTGTTTGCTCAAGGCTCGAGACCGACGGCCCCCGTGTGCACACCCGGCGGCCCACCTCCTCGTTCTACTCCTCATCCTTCGCGAGAGATACGCATCCGTCTCTGTACACTCGGCGACGCGCCCTATCTTAAAGGCTCAACCTCTAACTCTCTCTCTCTCCCTCTCTTTTCACTTCGCAAGGTACTTATTTCGAAAATGTTCCCGTCAACTTTTCTTACTTATTTCTTTTTTGCAAGTTGAATGTTTTTTAGTATGGAAAAATTAAATTTTTCGATGTAATTATGTACCTTGGAGTAATAGAGAACTTGTAAATTCAATTCAAAACGTTTTCTTTTCATTAACAAGTAAGAGTATACGTTTAAAATTTTTGCCGCAATTATAATTTTTGGGTTATTATAGGTTATTGAAAGTTTTACCACGAAAAAAAAACATTTTCACGAAAATCCAGTGAAAAAAGCAATTAAAGAATGGGCTTTTCTTCGTTAGCGGAACTTCCAAAACTGTCGGTTTATTGCAAAATGCTTCTTTATAATAATACACTGAAATAAAATTTGGTAATTTTAAGTAAATATTTATTTCAATAGTACTTGTTAAATATTTCTTTGAATTAATTAAATATTTCTTTAAAACTAAATTCGTTTATTTATTTCTAAATAAATTTTGCAGCTTTTAAAAAAATAATTACTTGATTCAAAGAAATATTTAACAAGTACTATTGAAGTAAATATTTACTTCAAATTACCAAATTTTTCTCTCAGTGTAGAATTCTATGCCAGTTTTAACCGGCCAATTATTGAAACGTATACTTTTGATCATTATGGAATTTTCCTTTTACACTGCATTAATAGAAAATCGAATAAAAAAGTTTTCCGTTATAAAAAAAGAGGAGCTCTACATGACGACAGGAAGTGCCGTCATCAGTCCGGTGGAAATTTAGCTCGAGCCCATTCGATAGTCGGAGCTGGAAATCTGGCAAATCCGGAAATCAAAAGAGCCGGCTATGAGCCAATTTTCCGACGCTCCCACCCTCCATTTTTTAGGCGAAAAGAGCCGATTCCCAATATAGTTTTCAATTTGCGCGCGACGGCACGTGCTCAGCCCTCCCCAGGGCGCGGAAGCTCGCGAGTCCCCTTATTTATGCGACTCGAGGGCGGCCCTCGAGTCTCCCCGGCCAGGGGCTCTGTCGGTGCGCTCGTAAGCGATAATACCGCGGGAAAGCCGCCGAGAGCTCGCCATGCTCGCATTTTCGCCGAATCGCGGGAGGGTCGGGATTAGCTACCCGTCACCGAGTCTGAGCATTCACTTTCATTGCTTTATATATTATTCTCAACATTTTTTTTAAAAATTTTAAAAGTACGGAAACTGCAATTTTTTTAAAATGGTACTCTTACTACATTCATTCGTTTTTCTTATATTTTTTTTAATGATCGTGAGACGAGAAGATTATTAAGGATAAGGAATGAATGGAGGGGAAGAAACTGATAACAACGTAGAGAGGAGCTTTACGACTACAGGGTAAGGCTGTAAGTTAAATTTTGTGGACATGATCATTAAGTGCAGCGGGTTAAAGGCTGTTAAATAAAACTAAACTAATATATAATTAAGTAGGACTAAACTTTTCAACTATAAAACTGTAATTTATCGTAATGTATATAACAAAAAAACTAGCATGAGAATGGTCACATTTAAACAGAAATAGTGAGTTAAAAAATGTACTATATTTTCAATTTTCTTCGTTCCATTTTTATAACATGAATAAAATAATAAGTTTTAAACTAATCCCACCAGTGTATATGTGCTACTATATTCGCAGGATAGTCCGAATCATTAAAATAAAGCGTAAGAAGAGAGATAAAAAAGAAGGGAAATGAACAGAGGGTATATATTAGAAAGGTAAATTAGGGGACGAAAGAGAGATATCAGATTTGAAGCTATAAAGGGGCAAGATCGGTTATAGACTCCTTTGGAATGCCATTGGATTTGGAGGGATCGAGAGCATTAAACGTAATCGCTGCGCGGTCATTTGCGAATGATTGATGGTACCTCTTCCAGTTCGTATAACGTGCTGCGCCAATCGATACTCCCCGACACGTTGTGTATTCTGATTTTTATTCCTTTTAAAAGGACATAAAGACTCTGCTGAATTCGTCCATTTTTATATGTTAAGAATTTTCAATACTTATTTTACATTTGACGGAAGAAAGTACTCTCTAAATTCCATTCAGTGAAAATCCACTGAAATTCAGTGCATATGCACTATTTCGGGTAGTTCAGATTAGTTCACTGCAAAATAGTGAATACCCATTGAATGAATTAGTGAAATTAGTAGTCACTGAAAAAAAAAGTGCTTTTTCACTTACCAACCAGTGAAAACTAGAGTCACTGTATAAATCAGTGAAATGTTCACTATCGAATAGTGATATTTCACTATTTCGTAAAAAAAAGAAAATTTTTCACTGAAAAAACAGTGCTTTTTCTTATACCAATCAGTGAAAACTGCAGTCACTGTAAAAATCAGTGAAATTTTCACTGAATGGAATTTAGAGAGTAGTAAATTATACTTTCTAAAGGATTATTTCTTCAATATTATTCTAGAATTATTAAAAAAAAAAAAATCGATGAAAAGCATAAAATAATAAAAGTAAACGAGTAAAAGAGCAACTCTTCAATATCATTAAGCTCGCCGTCCGCAATACGCTCGCTCGCAGTGTGGCGCGAAATGAGGAAGGGCGGGGGAGCGCGCGGAAACGCGCACATCAATCAAAGAAGAAAGATTCAATTTGTATCGAGACTCGGGGGCTGCAATTCGCATTATCCGCACCCTCGTGAAAGGCGCCGGCGAAATTCGCGATATGGTTGGGGGTGTGCGGGGGTGGCTCCGGCCACGCTGCTCCGAGCGTCAACGTTAAGAGCCGCCGAGTCGATAAGCGCGGAGTTTACGAGCATGGAAAACCGGCCATTTGAATAAAGCAATTTGGCCGAATGCCGCCTGCTACACTCCCCCTCCCCCAACAATCGCTCGAATTTCATCCGATCCGGCACTGCCCACGCCAGCAGTTCATGCGATTTCACCAGTGTTTCGCTGAGTGCTTCAATTCTTCTCGAAATAAGACTGTTCGGTGCTCTGCAATAGCAGTGCTGTATAATTTTTTCAATGAGCTATTATTTTTAATGACGTAAAGGAAATCTAAAAAATATGTGCTTGTTTCCTGTTCTAATCTGTGTTTAGCAAATTTTCGCTGATGAATTAAAACGAATCTTCTATAATGCTTTAATCAATTTTTTATTTCTAAACAGCAAATGTGTTAATTCTAAATAAGAAAGAACAAGCACCCAAGAAATAGCCGAATTATGCAAATCTAGAATAAAAAGCCTCAATAATAAAGAAGAAAGTCCTTTAAACTTCAACTCACGGACAGAAGAAAATATAATAAAAAATTCATTGATGAAAATAAAGTGGGAAGGAACGACATAAGCGACGCAGCTTATTCGAAACGAGAGAGAGAGAGAGAGTCGAGGGTGGGCGTCCGATAATAAATCAACCAGTTGCGCTCCTTTCCAAACACGCCCCGGCGATGCAGCCGGACGGGTTAATTTCATCGCAGCTCGCGGCGCGACCCCTTTATGAGGGCGCATGAAAAAGAAAATAACAAAAAAAAAACTTTTAACGTGACCGGATTTCCCAACGAATAGGCAGCCCTCCTCAGCGACGCGCCAAACTTTGCGACGAAATCAATTAGCTAGTTCATAATTGTTGCCGCCAGTTTTCGTCCTTCTCCGCCAGATTATCAATGTTATTGTTCTGCCTTTTCGTTTATTTCGAGCTCCGTGTGCAATCGATTAGCTTTTACAAAGCTGCCACTAATTAATTTACCTCGACGACTAATTAAATATTATGACTAATAATGCGTACCTTATTTATTTAATAAAATTTTATTATCTATTTTTATTTTTACTTGAAAATGGTGTGTACTGGCAAATATTGAACAAATTGAACAAAGTTATTATAATAAGAATAGCATTAATAAAATTAAAATGAATATTTTGTCACGATAAAGATTCATTAACTACATTTTTTGTATATTTGACTTAATAAAAGGTATTCAGACGTAGTGCGTGAAATACAGTACGCAGCTTATTAAAGCAAGATTACGCAAAGCCCTGTCACGACTATTTTATCATCGCTTTTGAGATTTGTCAGTTCTTTAAAGGGTATAGTCCAATTCACCGCTTGCTCTTCAATTCTTTCATTACATTTTTTATCTAACTTTTAGATTGTTTTTTTCTTTTAAGTACAGAGTAAATATTAATGTTAATAGTAATATAAAAAATCCAGTTTTTAATAAAAGTTCACGGTTACCTCGTTATTTTACGTTATATGTTCTTAGGTCACTTTAAATTTATGTGTGTCATAAAATAGAATTTACGGGGGTGGAATAAATCTTTAGTCGAAATAAAAGTTTTATTTGTACCACTTTTAAAAGTGCGTTATTTTAAAATGTTATCTTGTTAAACATTTTCTTATTTAATTCGATTCCGCTCTGTAATCAAATATTTATATATTCACAAGTATATAAAAATCATGTGTATTATGTTAATTCGTGTAAGCGTTTATGTACACGTTTATTAACATAAAAATCAGAACGATAGTGACACTTCATTCCCTCTAACCCTTCCTATTAACAAAGGAAATAAAATTATCTATTGGTATAAGTCAGAATTTTGTGCCCTATTTTCTGTTCTTTTCTTCATTTCACATTTTTCCATATTAATAAAAATTTAACAATAATCTACTTCTTTTTGTTAGTTCTATCTTTCAAATCAATAAAGAGATTGTAATTTAGTCAGTACTATACAGATACTGTTTGAAAATAATTAATTGTCGACTTTATTCCCTTGTTGCACGGCAAACTATTAAAAACCCATATTACTACTCTGAGTAGATTTTATAGGCGAAAGAAGCCGAACAGTTTATATAAATGTCGTGCTTTTGGTTCTGTATTTTATGCATATATACAAGTAATTAATTTATATATTTTTCTATAAGAAAAGCAAATAATTTACTTTTTCTTGCAATAGCAAAACAAGTTTTTTTCCTTTCAGTTCATCTTCAATAGCGTATTAAACAAATTGAATGATAAAGCAGTGGAAACAAGAAATGTATGCACAAACTTTTAACAATGGCAGTCATTACGGTACTATTAGGCGTCGCAGTACTCATTCATTTTCTTAATAATTGATCGTGATTACATTCATCTTTATAAGCTTGTTTAAACTTGTACATTGTTGTTTTTCTTTGCGTTTGATTGTATTCTAAGTGTTTCTTTAAAATAGTTTATTGCTTTTCTTGTACGTTTAATCGTTGTTAATTATTCGTCGCGTCATTTAGGTTGAAAGAAAAATTTTGTCTAGCACACCCTGCATAATCAGTTGCTCTGCTCCGTAATACACTATTACGTTCAGAATGTTACGCATTCGTTTATTCCCACATTTATTCGCAAAGTATTTTATAAAGCGTAAATTTAAAAAAAATAGAATGAAAGTTATATGAAAAGTAATACCGAGGATGTTAACGATTGATTAAATTTTAAGATGCAACAAGAATTTTCTGAAGTTTTTAATTTATTTCCAAGAAAACTTATCATTTACACGGACTCAATAAGCTATCAGTTACAAGTGCTGTTGGGGACTCATACCCTAATTAAGTTTTTCCCTAAAAAAAAAAAGAAAGAGCATGCAGATGAAGCTCACGGCAATTATAACGTTCGACGGAGAGAAGGGCTGCGCGGGGAACAAAGGGAAAGGGCGCAACGACACTTAATTTCCCGGGCGCTAATGGCCTAACGTCGCCGAGGAATAATGCAAGGCCCGCCTCGCTGTAATTGCTCGGCTCCGGGTGCGCCGCGCGCCCAGAGCTGCCACGGTATCTCGCGCTAATTGACCGCAGCTCGCGGAGAAGCTCGTCGCGAGCACTCGAGAGCGACTCGACAGGTAGATGGATGAAGAGCTCCGGCGCGTCCTCGCCACCCGAGAAATTCGACGGCAATGCCGTTGCGCCGTCTTCCCCTAATTTTCTTTTATCCCTCACTGATGTTTGCTCTTTTTCTTTCTATATACTCCTTCTTTGGAGGGTGCCACATGCCTAATGTCAGTAAGGCAATCGAATTGGGAATGACTTTATGGATATTCTTGCTCAATTTGCTTTTCTACACTGAGAAAAAAGTTTACTAATCACAATTAACCATTACTTGCTTTAAGGGGATCCAACACCGTTAAAAATGGCTTCACAAAAGTACCTAAAAATAAATGAAAATGAATTAATAAAAAT
>JAWWEN010016268.1:0-61869 GCA_035582955.1 Sycophila texana | reverse complement strand
TTATTTTTTTATGTTCTACAACATATATAAAAATCATCAAAATCGGTGAGTTCGGGTTGGGTACCTTTCCTTGTAAGTCTAAGAGAATCGTAGATTTTTTAGTACAACCAGTACCGAAGGGGCGCGTAAATCGCGTACTCCCGCGTCGATAGCAAGACGACGACGATCAATTCGGAGATCTCGAGGCGCACCGTTGGTACCAGAGGCACTGCCAGGGCACTACCCTCGGGGTGCGGAGCGATAATCTCGAACTTTCGGAAATTCCGCTCGAGAGGATTTGTCCGGCGCCGCGGCGGAAAAAAGGCCGAGGGAGCCGGCCGCGAGGAGGGCAGTACACACAAGAGCTGCGGTCGCAATAAAATAAAGCCAGCGAGGCGAGGCCCCGGGTGCGTGGGCTACCGCTGATATCGGCGCCTTTCGAGTGCTCGGACGGTCCAATAAAGCCCGACGAAAGTGACTCTCGCCGCGGTCCTTTCGACCGTGTCGAGGGGATGGGGGTGAGCGGTTCAGGGCAAACACACGCGGGAAAAGTGTATTATATTGCTTAGTGCGGACTTTTTTTTTACCTACGGTGTATGTGACTCTGCAGCGAGTTACATAATTCATAACTCGTTTCTGATAGACCCTCCTTTTGTGGGTATTAGATTTTTCATCACTTATGTCGATTCTTGATTTCTTTCTTTTACTTTTTTCTACGCGTGTTTTGCAGAGGAAATTGCTTCGAGACTTTTCTTTATTTTACATGTAGGATTAGTGTTTTATAAAAGAATTATTATAATTGTACTACTTCAGTGTATATATATTTTTTTTGAAAAATATATTTGGAAATTTACGGGGTTAGTGACGTTATACTTAATTATTTTTGTATCTTCAATTATTCATCTGAATTGACTAAGATTGATCAAAACATCGCTGGATAGACGATAATATAATGTCATTGAAAATTTATTGTAAAGTTTCTCAAAAATATTGCAAAGCTATTCTAAAAAAATTGCTTATGTGTATGGATCTTCGCTATACAATATACGCGACTAAACGAATAAAATCTTTCAACAAAATTTACAAGAAATTATATGAGGCAACGCGAAGCTTTTTCCAAGACAAACGCTTCAACTGCAAAAGAACCACACCCTAAAACTTACTATATCTTTCACAGGCGCACGATTTTAGAAGCTGCGATATTTGCTGCAGGCTTCCAAGCGAAGAATTTTATTTTCAAAAAATTTACGTAATGGTGCGTAAAGAATTTATTTCAGTCCAGTATAACAAATTATACAAAACGGACCGTAAAATCTACTTCTAATATTAAAGCACCTATCAATTGTTATATGTCTCTAATAAGTCATAGAAATACACGTAAATACTTCTAAATTCAGTAACTTTCACCCGAAAATTCTTTCTGTGCAGTTCCACAAAAACATCATAAAAAATACACCGTGAGAAATGGTTTAGTAAAAATTACAAATCGTCTAGAAAAATTACTGAACTGTTTGAGAAAGTATTACTAAACTTTTCAGTAAAATATGCCAAAAATATAGTAAATTTTTCCAGACAGTATTGTAATTTTTACTGTATTTATCGAAAATTTTACCGGAAAGTTTAGTATAATTTCTTTCGAAATGTCAGGCTATTACAAATCTCCCAAACTGTTCAGTAATTTTTACTGTATAAACAACTTATAATTTTTACTAAAACATTTCTCTCAGTATATAAATAATAAAACAAATGAAAAAAGAATCCTTCCCACCTCTCAATTCGAATTTTTCACGCCCAATCGCTGCGCGGCCACGCAAATCGCGCAATATTCTCGATCGATTCTCAATTCCCGAATCTCCCCGCCGCGATTTTCGCGTAATTTATTCCAATCGACGCAGGGCGCGCGTCGCATTTTTTCCCCCGCATAGCCGCAGAAAAGAGAGAGAGATATATATAGAGAGGCTCCGCCGGGCCGCGACGGCATTCCAGCGAGTCGTCGGAGCGTTTCCCGCCGTGGCGCGATCCACCTGCGGCACTTTTTCTCCTCATCCCCACCCATCCCCGGCCCCCGGCGTTTTCGCGCTTCTTGCGCGCCACCGCGAGGACTGGGCTCTCCGGGAGACGTGAAATCGCGTTTTTCAGCGCGCTTCCGTCTCCATCGGGTCGAGTGTCGCGGTTCTTCGCTTTGATGATCGCTATACTCGCCGATCGGTGATCGGCCCTACTGCACCGCCCTTTTTTTTGCACGCGCCGCTGCCTGGGCTGGAAGTGCGCATTATTCACGAGGACACGGGAAGCGATCATTTTGCGGGCGATTCTTATTTATATTATTATTTTTCTCTTTTTTTTTAATTTTTTTTTTGTTTTATCTTTTTCATTTAAAGGTGTATGATGTGGAGATGATGGATAGAGGGGAATTTTTTGAAGGGCTGCGGGTGAAAGTGCGCTGCGCATTTCTTCCTGTCACGATCAATCTTTTGTCTTATAACACACTCTACGACGGCTGATACTCGCTGAATATATTAGACGAGCATACCTTTAAAATTCTAATCGTAATTTTAACAAACAACGTGTAATTCGTTTAAGTCACATTAAGAGTACACTCCGAAAAATTCCATTTCTCTTACGCATATCTTTTGTAATTAATGTTTTAAGATGTTACTCAACCAAATAATTAAGTCTGTCTTATTCGGTTATATAACCAACTCTTAATCAATCTTTACTTTTGTGCATAGTTTATTATAATTATCCGTTTAGGTTTTACTAATTTCACTATTAACTTTATTTATCATTGTTAAAAAAAGACTGCTTTCATTTTTTGAAAAATTAAAATGAATTTACTCTTCACTCCTCTCATTGAATTAGTTAAAAAATTATTGACCCAAATTAGTACTAGAAATTGATCCAGTAATCACTAAACAGTAAAGCTCTTTCCATTAATTTTCACTAATTCAATTTTAGACAGTCAATAAAGACGTAAAATTCGTAATAGATAAATTCAGGCTAAGTTTCAACTACAGTAAAAGATCATCAGAGTTATAAAACTAAAAAAAAAAATGTAAATAAATAAATTTATTTTAATGATTACGCGACGCAAAGAAGCCGCAAGTTTATTTAAGTAACCGGTGACGTTTAAACGAACTCGACATTTCCGCTGGCGTCACGCAAAATTAAGTCGGAGCTCCGCAAGCAGCTGAAATTTTAATCAAACCGAGGCAGCAAGAAAAAAACAACATTGAAAACCCCTTTTAGAAAACAAGCGGAGCGGGTAGCTAGGCAGCACTAACAGTGAAGCAAGACAGAAGATTTCGATGTTAGGGTAGCGAGGAATGAAAAAAAACCGGTAGGTCAGGCGTAGGAAGGAGGGATTGGTCGATGACGTCGGCGAATCCGTTACGCGGCTGCCGCGCGCTGTCGATAATTAGAGCCGCATAGTGGCAAGTCGTGTACCTGTAAAAGCACCGACGTCGTCGCCCGCGAATAATGCCCCATCACCGAATTCCCCGTGTTACACTGCTTATCCGACGTTTTACTGTTCGCTTTTTTTTTCGACACGATTTTTAGCGGTGTCCCGTCAATTTTGCGTTTATCGCTCGTAGAATATTAACGATTTGATATTTCTTAGTAATTTCGATTTATTTGCATGCACTGAGAAAAATCTTATAGTAGAATTTATTAGCATCAGAGTAAAAATTGGTATTTCTTTAGTAACGGAGTTTTTTTAGTAATTACTATATTTTATAGTAAGAAATGCTTTTTTATGCGGAGTACTTTTTCGTGACATTCTTACAAAAAGTAATATAAATTGTATTAGAATTCGGTTTAGATCGAGAATATTTGTTGTCAACGACCCTCGGTTAAATAAAATTAATGATCCTTGCGTTTCTAAATATAATTTAATTAACGTCTGCATGTTTTCATCGTTTGCTTCATCACTGATGAATTTCACAAAACGCATGTACATGCAATGTATATACTTATAAAATTTTTGCGTTACGTTAATATACCTACTGCAGATAATTTTAATTCACCTAAATATCTAACTGTGTATGACATTTTCTATAATTTTCCGTAGAATACAATACGAATTTTTTAATAAAATTTCTTCCGTTTGAACATGCAACCATAACAGACATCGAAAATGAAATAAAAATGGAGCACGCTTAAAGGAACAAATTATGCAAATCTTTCCACTAAAGACAATTTAATGACCAGCTTACGAGTGCTCAGACAATTCTTATAAAACTTGACTACTCACGATACCTATTCACTCGAGCCTCGCTCCACTTCACCAAATAAAAAAAAAAGGGAAAAAGCGCGCCGCATAGAGGCTCTCTCGAATAAAGGAAAGAAAAAATTACGAAGCATCGCTTATATCCTACTTAAGCCATCGGGAAGTCACGAAACTCCATTTTCCTCGTTAAAGTCCCCCCGAAACCGCCTTAAAACCGTCTCCGCAGCAACGAAAAGCAGCGGCACGCGAGCCAAAATCATCATCGATTCAATTAGCCCGATTTCTGTCCAACCAAATCTCTTCAGGCCTCGCAGCATCAGCTCCCTCGTCGCGCCCAATGCGAAAGGAGCCTACACGCCTGCAGGACAAAACGCCGGGCGCTCCATTAATTCAGTCGATTTGCGCATGAATCGCGCCGGGCGACTCGATAAATTATGGACGATTCCGCCGACCGGACACAATGAGCGTAGCTACCTATATATATATATATATATACCTACATGGGCACACACGTGCCGCGCCCCCTTGCCGTTAAAAGAAGAAAAAAAAAGCAGCCTCCTCGTCGTCGCCGACAAATGCTAGGCGAGCGTAATAGGGCCGATTGTTCGCGGCTCGGGCCAATTTGAGTGGCAGCCCGGCAATTTTCGTCGCCGGGGAGCCGCGCGCGTCTCTCCTTTCAGGGGCGGTGCCGGGCGCGCGGAAAAAGACGAACCCCTTCTTGCCCCCCCCCCCCTCCCCCCGCGTGGAATTCTTTTTACGGGTGTCTCTCGGTGCGGCGCGGCTCTTACGGTCTATTTCCTCCTTACAAATGTTTCTCTTAGTCGGGGAGTCTTTTCTCTTAGGCGGAGCTCGCGGAGGGGGGACGGGAGGCCCGCCAAGAGGAACCGGAGTCCCGCTGCATCTTGACATTCGAGGAGACACTGTTTTCACCCTGGGATCTTTCGTTGGGTGGCAACTTTTTTTTTTGAGTAATTTTGTTGGTGCGCTGTGGATATTTCGAGGGGCCGATTTTTGGAAGTTTGACACTTGTTCGCATCAATGAATAAATTGAATAAAAAAGAATTGGAATGGTTGGATTACATATTTTTATTGAATTATTTATTGGAGAGAGGTCATCACACCTCCAGGTCGAATTTTAATTAAACTTTTCGCATTTTTAATGAGTATCTAAAAATGAAATATAATTAATTTCAGACTTTTATGTTTATTATTTAGAATTAATTATATATTGAGATCGCTGATCGGTGCTGTGCCTTGAATATGTCTGTACATAAGTTTAAAAAAAAATGTAATTACGCTCGTGAAACGTGTCCATAAAAAAAGAAATTAAGTAATTTTACAAGCACTTGCAAGTCCTATACTGATAGATAAAATTGTGCATAAAAGTGTTTTAAACATATTGAAGTAATTGGCATTGCAAATAATTGCTCATTTATCCGTGGTTCATAAATTCATTTTTATAAATAATAAAAAAAAACTTTTTCCAAAATTGATCTATCACCTTTACAGGTGGCACACTCGTTCTACGGTAGTCCCGCCAATGACTGACATAAAACACTTTCGCTCATAAACTTTTACGATAATTTTTCTTTTACTGCACCTTCCGGTTATTTCTGTTTTTTCTTCTTTTTTTTAACTAAACGAAAGCTGCGGCAAACCTAAACTATAAACTGAATTTACTACGCACCTCGTAGTTAAAAAAAAAAAAAAGCAGCCCAAAAAACAAAAGTAACCGCGAGCAAAACCCGAAATAAACCGGTAGCCGCTTTAAAAAATGCGAAGCATGCCCGGGCCATTACCGCCATCAGAATGCATTTTTCGTAGTGCGCGCAGGTAAAAATTCGCCTCACCTCCCTCAAGAAACCGTGAAAAAGGATGGTCGCGTGGGCATCCGCTGGCGCGCGCGGGGGCTCCTTTGTACGGGTCCGTAGCCATTGTCGCGCGAGCGCATCGGCGCCCGACCGCCGAAAAAAAGGGGTTGTATATTTTTCCGTCGCCGGGTCGGCCGTATGTCGCGTCAGGGAAAAAAGCCCGACGTACAGCCGACGCCGCCGGGAAAAAAACCCCCCCTTCTCCGAAAAACGCCCCCGTCCGGTTCGTTCGTTAGCTTTTTTTTCCTCTCGTTCCTGCGATTTTCCGTTTTATAGTACAGGCCCGCCGACTCTAACGATCGCGGGGGATGGTTTTTTTTCCGACGACTTCGTTGGGGTTATTTTAAACAAAAACGCCGCGGAAGCGAAATTTGAAGGGATATATTGACGCGGAGCGAAAAAAGACGTTAGGGTAATTATTATACCTGCACCTAGGGTTGGGAATATTGTTTTGGAGTTTCGACTTTTTTTCTTTTTCTTTTTTTTCCCGTTCGCTTGTTGCTGTTTTGGGAAGATTCAATTCAAGCACGGAAGGACATTTGACTGTGTTTTTGTAATACGAGCCCCTTGCAACTAAATATGCAGATTAAGTCGGTAAAAAATAAAATTACACTTTACAGTATATAGTGCAGGGTTCGTTTATTTCAAACCTTTTAAATATGAAATTTCGTTATAATTGTATGGATTAATTTACAAAAAGGATTTAAAATAAAAAGTGTACAGAATATTATAATAGCGTTATTCTCTCTTAAAATTATCGTATAAAATAAGTGAATGTATTTAATGACATAAATAATTAAGCTACTTGCAAGTGGCCTTTTAAAAAAAAACCTAAACAATCTTTGTACATTTACAGTTTTATCCAAAGACACGAAAAGTCAATTATTTCCCTTTCTCTTAATAAACATTTCGAATTTTCTAATAAATAAATTAAATAAAAAGATTCACGCTTATTTAGCGTTTATAATTGAACGCACTGCACGCAACTAATATGATAAAAATTTTTTCGAATGTAATAGAATTTTACGTAGAATACATAAAGGTACTATAAAAAATGTACTTTAAATGTATTATTCGCGCTAAAGAAATAAAACACAAAATTATTTTTACAATTTCATATCTCAATATACAAATCAACATTTTTTTTAACCACGTACAATCAACTCTCCCTAAGAAATAAACGATATTCCCCGAATTTAACTAAAATTCCAATGGATAATTGCTAATCCCGTGGTTAATCTCAATAAAGCATTGATCCCGAACGATTAGTCAACTAATTTTTAATTTTCCCACAAATCACCGCGGTTTCCACACCGAAATCCCAATAACGCGCGCCTCCGGTAGCAAACGAGTTCCATGCAGCGGCTCCCATTACTTTCCCCGACTCACGCAATTGATCGCGCCTCGACCAGATCAGTGACCTTATAATTCTCGATCCTCGCCGACGAATATAATTTAATGCCCCCGCCGGTAATCTCCCGAGCGGCCAGAGAGAAAAAAAATCCACATCCCTCCCTCCCCCCGTCGACGGGATTAACGGCACACATATAAATGATTCGAAGCGAGTCAAAAGTTTTCTAACGCCTCGAAGAGTTTGTTTGGGCGTGTGAGTGCGTACATGACGCATTATTCCCTTCTTCGGCGCAGGGAAAGGGGATCGTAAGTAGCAGCCTTGGCTCGCACCGTCTACTGGGTCGGAGGATCGTTCGGAGCCGCCTTTTTGGCTCAGCTTACGAGGATTACCGGCGCGGCTCGATCGGCCGTTTTTGGCCCGTGCACGTGTCGTTCGGCGCAGGAAACTTACTAATTGTGACGAATGATTTTTATCGATGCGTTTCTTTTCTATTTGTCTTTTTCTTGCTGCCTACCGGGGGAATTAGAGGAAAAGTCGTACGGATTATTACTGTTATTTCCGCTGACGGTGTAGTGGCTTTGATTTTTTTTATTTAGGAAAAAAAAACAATCATCAATTGACTCTGGATTACGGGCGCTGATTGCTTTCCAATGATACGAGCGGCGGACTTTTTAGCCGTCCTTATTAAGTCAGTATAGGATTGGGGTCTATTCATTTTCCAAAGTGCTTATTATCGCCATTCGAAAAGCTTAAACTGAGCCATAAATATAACATATAGTGTCGAATAAACAAGCTTCTAACTTTTAAAAAATAATGAATTTTATATGGACTTACTCGCAATTTACAGCGCGAAGAGATTAATCAGCGTTTTAACCTAATGAGCCTTAATTCGAGGCCCAACATGCGTCTATTTTCTAAATGCAGCCAAAGAAAAGTCGAATGATAAGTTTTTAAATTATACGAAAAAATAAAAAAAAAATACACGTCCGAAACCGTCAGTTACCAAATATAAGAACTTAAAAGTGCATTAAACGCAATTATAAAGCCATTATCCCTTTCGCCCTACAAAACAAGCGCAAACACGACGTTTTCATCGTCGCATCAACAAAAAAAAAAAAACACGAAGCGGAAAAAGAAAGCAAGCAAGCGGAATTAAAAAAAGGGACGAATAGCATTGCCTCCCGGTCAAAGCGAATCAATCAGCGTTAGAATCGCTGACTCTTGGCTCGTCCGAGATGTGGCCCTTCGCATATATATATAGTATTATGACCTCCGCGTCGCCGGGGCCGCCACCGCGCTAAATAAACAAATTCGTCCACGGCCCCCTCGGCAGATAATCAGGGGCTTCGCCGGGCTATAAAAAGAGAGACCGGCCCCGAGGGGGGGGGGGGGAGGGGCTTGAAAGGCCCCGCGACATCCATCATATCGGCCGATGGGGGGACCTTCTTTCGCCAAAGTGGACCCGAGCGTCTCTCGCTCCGCGTCCGTATGTCGCTTTGTTGAGCGCGATACAAACGCGCGTACATGTTGCTCGTCCCCGGCGTACACGAGTGCCGAGCAAATAAAATGTCAACTAGAGGGCTAATGTGCCGACTCGTGCGCCGAGCCCCGAGCGGGACTTTTGATTACCTTCGATCAGCGACTTCAAAAGGACTCGCAACTGCGGCTGTGGGCCTCGCTTCTTTTCTTTTTTTTTTTTTTTTTTTTTGTTGCGCTGCTTTTCGTTGGGAGGGGGCCGCGAGGGGTGCGCTGTATGTGTGCTCGCGGTCGATTATCGCGTATTAAAAATGGTTTAAATGGCTCGATCGGTGGAGGTGATGGCGTTTGTAAGGCTTGTATATTGATGTTTTGGGGATAAGGCTGATTTTTTTTTTTCGTTTTTCTTTTTATTTACTTTATTTTTGTGGCGAAAAAAATTTTATTTACACAAAAGATTATTTTTGGTTTTGATCTTTTTAGTGAGTGTATTAAAACTGTTATTATCGTTCGATTATCTCAAAATTGTGAAGAGTATTTTAATTTAAATTTGTGTATGATACTGCAGAAAATTAAAGCTTTTTTACTTTTTATTGCCGTGCAATGCG
This sequence comes from Sycophila texana, assembly GCA_035582955.1. NCBI lineage: Eukaryota > Metazoa > Arthropoda > Insecta > Hymenoptera > Eurytomidae > Sycophila > Sycophila texana. The sequence goes on along the minus strand of JAWWEN010016268.1, from coordinate 52,350 downwards.
ATATTTTAAGTAATTAACAGTTTAGCTGAAACTTTTTTTAGCATCATCATTATTCTATTTCAAATACTTATGGATAAATATAATTTTTGTACAATATTTATCTATTGGAGCATAATTTATCTTCCTAATCTGGCTCTATGAAAAATAAAGAAACTTTAATAACAAAAACCCCATTTTTTTAAAGAAAAAACTATCGTATACTTATCGACCCTTCGCTAAACGAAGTTCAAGTAAGAAAAAAAAGAAACTAAAAAAAAATCACCTTTTTCCTCATAAATATTTTTTGTTTCACCTGATCCCCCAAAAATAAAAAAAAGTTAAAAAATTTCATTCAAACCGCGCGTACACCGCCGACCAAAAAAGAAACACTATAACTCCGCGTAAATCATTCACCGACCGACCCTTTTTTTTCTCAAAAGCCTTCGCTTTTCTCTACTCCAGTCACCTCAATTCTTCAGCCGTCTCCGAATTCTTCCGCCGCGGCGGCAAAGAAAACGAAGGTCCCCCACTGTCTTTGCACAATAAAAAAATTTTCTCAATTTTTTTTCTCAGACCCCTTCCATCGAGGCTCGCGGGCAACCCTTCCACCAGGGTGTAGACCTCGTCCCCCAGTGCCGCGTCGCATTTTCCTCACCTCCGACGGATTTCACAGGGTCGCGCGCTCGTGGAAAACCCGGCGGCACACAAAGGGCCGGGCGACGGAAAAAGTCGAGTGCGCGCGCGTCAATCAGGATTTTTAAGGTCGATTAGCAGGTCAAACACACTCGAGCGTCTAATCGCGCACCTCGCGAGAGGACGGTCGTGCACTCGAGCCCCCCTCCCTTTTGGGTGGTCCCCGATGCTTTTCCTCCGGCGGGCCGAAAAATCCGCTGCATTAAAGTAGTGCTCGAGATTTTCCCGACGATCCCGTGGCATCTCGCGCAGCGTCAACCGCCTGTCCCCGGGTGACAAGATCTGCTTTCTGGAGCCGCGCGCCTCGCGGTAGAAACTCGCCGAGCGATGAGAATCTCGCGCGGATGGCGATACCGATATGAGATGTCCCTGTTTTCCTTCAGCGATGCAATCGGGCTAAATGCTTTTCAGAAAAGTCTTATTATATATTTTTTTTATTCCATTTTTTTATTTTGCTATCGAATGTATTATCGGTATTTTTTAGTTAGCTTTTTTACCTCATTAAACGCTAATCAAGCTTTAATATAAAAATGAAAATTTTCTTGAACAAGAAGTTTATCTCGATTTATTCATGCAAATATTTAATTAGATATTCAAAACAAAAAGAGAGGTACGTGTTGTCATATCAGCTGTTGTCTAGAACCTATATACGCTTTTATATTGCGAGCGGACATCATTTTTACATTAAATTTACGTGTAAAATAAAAACTGCAAATTATTATTGTTTTTATGCGATATTAATTTATCTATTATTTATACAGTATGCATAAAATAATGTTAATTAAAGAAGTAAACCTTTTTAACCATATTTTAATTTAATATAATAATTTCATACACACTTTTAATTTAAAAAAATACTTTACAACTTCGTATATAATAAAGATGCAGTAATATTTTACAGAAAATAAATTTTGCCTACAAAGCAACACAGTCTTATTATATTTGTAATTCACCAGAACCCTTTAATTCTCGCCTTCTCCCCACGAATTCCCCAAGCAATTAAACTTGAAAACCCAGTTGTTTCTTTACACACATAACTCGCTAACGCGCCCCCCATCCAAATTAATTCTCACCTGAGCTTCTTAAAAAAAAAAAAAGAAAAAAGAAAATCCAAAATAAATCGACGAAAAAAAAATTCCCCGGCAGCGCATCGCAGGCCTATTCAAACACTCGCTTCCTCGGCCGTCATTTCTGGAGTCCAGTTCAAATAACACGCGACGCGTCGTCGCCGCGGCCCCGATGAAAGGGAAATAAAAAAAAGGTAGCCGCGATGGCCAGATGCAGTGTGAAACGCGCGGCTCACGTGCGAACTGCGAAAATCTTACGGGAAAACACGGCGAGACCCCAGCGGCGCGCGTCCGACATTTGTGCGCCAGGTTTAGCGCTTTCGCGCCGGAAAACGTGACGGAGCATCGAGCGCTCGGCGTTAGCTCCGCTGTCCGGAGGGCGCCTTTATTCCGGAGATGAACTGCGGTGTCATTTGCCCGCCAGATTTTTCCGGCACACCTTGGAGCCCGATGTTTTCCAACGAGACACGCGGGCTCATTGTTTGAGGTGAGATATTGAGGGATTTTATGGTTTGAAGAAAGTGAGTATACAATGAAGTGACTGCATTTTTTTTACAGATGTAAGAACACGGCAGACGTAAAAAATTAAAATAATTAGTTTTTTTTTTGGAGAATGGAAAGTATAATTAAACCATGCAATCGCCGCGAATATAAGGGAGAGACCCCGCGCTCGTTGTCTCCGAACTCCGTCGATCGAACTCTAAATTTCATTCAAGACAAAACAGAAATACGTATTCTGCAGACAATGTTTTTAAAAAGTGCAGAAATAAAAATAATGTTGAATTATTATATGGAGATATCAATATTTTCTCCAAAGAAAAAGTCGCAATAAAATAAAATAACAATAATAAGAAATAAAATAAAATTCAAATTGATTTGAAAATTAAATAATAAAAATATTTATCATTATAGTAAGGGTAGATAAAATGTAAAAGATAAATGAGTTAATTAATAATGTAACGAGCCTCAACTATTTTTTTTATTTTCCTAATTCTTTTACATATTTTCCGTCTCGAAAATTTTTATTGTTTCATAAACGATCGAACGATGTACGTTACATCATCCGATCTCTTAATTTAATCATAAGCTAATAGACACGACTTGTCCCTCAACTTGTTTAAACAACTGTGGATAGATAAAAAATGCCGCGCAACAATAACATCTCGTACGAGCGAATGTCACCTCGAGATGACAATCACCTATTTATTATATAATTACTCCGCTTACCTGGGTGGGGAGCCCCGAAATTTGGATATAAAAGGGACCCTCACGTAGGTGTATGCGCCGTCTCTTTAGAACCCGTGAAGTATACCGATAATACTTTTGATATTTAAATTGCCAAGTGAAGGCCTAGAATTTTCCGTAAATTGTCAATATTTTCCCGGACCAGTGCACCTGGCCGACCATTGTTTTTTCCGAATTTATGCAGGACCGATACCTGCAAAGTAGTATATCTACGAGTTACTTAGTTTAGTCTCAGCAGCCGCACGTTGCACATCGCCGTCGTCTTTAGCATTTATTCGTTAAAACTTGTAAAACCGAAGATAATAATTTACCAAATTGTAATATCAAGTTATGAGATCGCGCAAATATATTGTAACATTAAATTCTGACATATTAATAAAGTATAAGGGTGCCAATGTGTTTCTTCGCAGTTACCAGAAGAAAGGTAAAGAGTCAATCTATTATAAATATATTTTGTTTTCTCTTCATTCGTCTTATTCCGACGAGGATTCTCGAGTCCTTGTTCCTAAACTTACCCGCCTCCTACCTACGCCACGCAACCCATAGTTCTAAGCGCAAAGAACATCGCGTAATTAATCCGACGGGCCACAAGCAGTCGCTTATCCGTCGGAACGTTACAATAAAATGAAAATCAAACAAATTTTCAAAGAACATAGTAACCTAATATTCTGTAATAATTAAACATAATTTATGTTCTTCAGTATGTTCTGAAAAATGAATAGTTATTATACTTTTTTATAATAATTTGTAATTCAACAATAACACCAGAACATAAATTACCCCACTTTCATTTATTTATTATCAAATTAAACTCTTCAATTACGCACAAGTATTATTAATTAATTTTAAATTTAAATAGTTTACTTATCCTACATAAATACCCACAAAATTACCAAAACAAATTCCAAGAAATAAATCTACCAAATAAAAAAAAGAGAAAAGATTTTCTATCAAACACTTCATTAAAGCGATGACTAACCCATTACGATTCACACCTGAATTCTCCAAAAATCCATGAATAAACAAACGATCGGCAATCATCTCTACGAAAAGGACTTTACGAGCCATAAATAAAAAGATTGCACAATCAGACGCCCGGAGCAGCTTCTAAAAGTCAGCCGCGCGGCACTGGAGATTCTCCGTAATGTCATTGTAGCTCACACGCGCGTCGCGACATTCCGGTGGCCGACTTTCGTCGTCGGCCAATCTGTCGGCCGGCTCTATACGCGCACCTTTTTGTCCCCGACTTGTGGGCGGCCATTTGCATAATCGCATGGCGAATCGGCCGACGAGTCCTTGCGGCACGGAGCGCCCCGGTAGCTGCCCCGGCGATCGCGCACGTTTTTCCCCACGATCTATTGTACATATATATTTACGTTAATTGGGCAGTTCGAGGATAATAAAAGTGTCTTAAAAGTAGATTTCGGGACGTACAGTTTAACAGATAATTTTTAATAGTTTTTCAACCATTAAAAATTATCTGGCACAGTCTTAACACACTATAATAGTGTCTTAAAACACTATAATAGTGTCTTAAGACACTTGTATTAAACTCCTCAAAGTGCTCAATTAAAGTACGGCACCTTGAGGAGCTCCTCAAAGTGCCAAATTTCTCCTCAAAGTGCCCAATACTCTAAATTTTTCTCCTCAAACTGCTCAATTGAAGTAAATATACACGTATATTATTATGTTACATATACATAAGTGACTCGGAGTGATTTAAGGTAGTTCCTCAAAATTTAGAAAGATTATACAGAACAATAGAAAAAATCATCAGGCGTATTCCTTAGGATTCAAAACATTTTTTAGTATTTTTTTAATAAAGGTTGCCGGTGAAATTTGAAAGAAAAAAATTATTGAAAATTTCGTGTTATATACAAATGCGCAAATGGCAGTAAAGTAATTGTGACCGAAAATAGTATATAATTAAAATATAATTTATGTCTTTAAATATTTGCCATGAAAAAAAATGAAGGCTGTAGTTACAGATAAAAAAAATTCCTCTTTCTAGTGATTCTAAAAAATATGTGCCAAGCCGAGCTTTTTAAAAAGATATTGATTGTAATATAAATAAGAAAATTAATTATTTTATTCGAAAATTTGAAAACAAAATAGAGATAAAGTTAATTTTAAGATAGCTGACTGATAGCTGACTGATGTTTTCAAAAACAACGTTAATCAAATAAAAGCTTTTTCTTCTTCAAATAAAAAATTTTTTGTAACTTATGATTGCTCACTTCATTGACTCCAAAGTTGCTATAGAGAACTACCTTAAGCGACGAGAAATTAAACAGGCCGTTCGAAATCTGCTGCAGGATGAGGCTCGGAATTTTTCACCGCGCTCATGATATCGAAAATTTGTTATAAGTAATATACTTTGCAAATTTTTGTTATTTGATTTTTTCTTTTTTGTCGTGGAAAATCGGTTTCGGATGTACGCGGGCGCGAGTACAGGGAGAATTCGCGCGGAATTAAGTATTCACGGAATTTCGGTGTAGAAGACGCGTATATATAATAACGAGGTGAAATATGAAGTTACGTTGGCGTTTCACTCGGGCGGATTGCGTTTTTCGATACTAATTTCTGCCTCGTTAAAATTTAAACTCCCGCGAAATTATATTTATGTGTGCCGGTATTTTTTCTTTTTATAATACAACTTATTTCCGCCGCATCCCCGCGGAATATTTTTCAATAAATTATTCAAATCCGCGAGATATATTGTTACAGTGGATCGAAATAAAAAAAAAAAAAAAACCGGGGGGCTATCCTCGTCGCCATCGCAAAAATCTTCCGCCGAACGGCCCCGTACGGTAATAAAAAAAAAAGACGAGGTAATTTTGCCGGAGAAGCGTGATCGGCGCTTGGGAATAAAGTTCGCGCATTCATTACGCAGCCGGTCGAAATCAATAAAAACCGCGCGAAAAGAAAAAAACAGAGAAAAAGAGGCGCGATGTTACACGCGCTCTCGGAAATTCGGTAAGCCGATATCTCGCGTGTGCGAGGCACGGGAATCGTTTAAGATGGAGATAAAGCCGGCCGTCTCATAAATAATCGACTCATTAGGCGCGCGCGCGCGAAACCGAGGGACGCGATCGAATTACCGATATTCCAGGCGCGACGACGTAGGTGTTGGCCGATTTTTCCGGGAGGCACGCAGATGGACCAGTTGAGGGGGAAAAAAAGGGAGTCTACATGGAGGTGAGGGTTTTATATACCTACCTGCGCGGGGGGACAGATCTCGGAGCCGCGCCGGCGTGAGAAAAAAGCGAGGCGACACAGTGTCAAGGTTGGAGCCGAGCGTTGCCCAGAAAAGCCGGCTTGGAATTTTAATTTCGGTCATTTGGGACGCATATATCTTCCGGAGAGTGTGTGGTAGTGTACACACTGGTCGCTGTTTAAAATCTAATTCCGGACCTTTTGTTTAGGCTTGTTTGTCGACGTGGGGGTGGTTCATTTTCGTTTTACCCAGAGATGATGCCTCGAGACGATCTGATCTGCTTTTTCTTTTGTTTCGTTTGGTATGATACTATTAAAACAAGTTTGTTAATTGAATGTTTATTAGTTTGTTTTACTTTAATCATGAAGATTTGCATATTTGATATTTTGGTTTTACCTTGACATTGATGGAAACATGTAGTAGAGTTTTTATTTTTTTTTAATCCGATCTTTATTTTATTTGATTTATTTTTTTTTGTATATAAAATTGAGAAGAAATAAACAGAGCAGTAAGTAATTCGTTAAAAACCTCAAATTATTTTTGATAATGGAACCCCTCTGTTTCATTAATTGATCTATTATACATTTTTGCAATAAAAAAAAAAGCAGAAAAGATGCATTGTGCTAACTGCAAGAATATTTCAGTAGAAATGAATAAAGTTCGTAATTCCGTCTTAAGTAGAATATCTGGGCCACGCGATAATTCTGCATGCGGATAAAAATAATTAAAAACTGAAAGATGCAAAACAATTGCGAAAGTTTCGAAAGTTCAGCTGCCAAGATATGTATAATTGCGTGAAAGCGAATAATTCATGGAGATTCTCATTAAAAGTTTCCCGCGACAGAAAATTCATCTATTACAATCATCCATGATGAAGTACCCTCAAAATAAGAAACTTTATACTCTCGCTGTACCTCAAAATAGCGAAAGTTTATTTGCACATTTTTCAAAACTCCCGATTAAAAAGCAAAATGAACAAAAATCCAATCATAAACAAAGTACATAATGGTCCCCTAAAAAGTCCTCAAAAAAAAGAAAGAAAAAGTGTTTAAAGTCAAACGCCACCGCCGAACAAAACGAGCACGAGGTAATCACGCGCCAAGCGTTTCCACAAAACGCCACGACGACAAAAGGAAGGACTAAGTAAAACAAAAAAAAAAAAAAAAAAAAAAAAATCGGGCGGAAAGAGAGAAGACAGGTCCGGACAAACTACGAGGAGCAAGCCTTTATTTAACAAAATCTACGGCATCATCGCGCAATAATTCAGCGTCCTCCTAGTAATCCCAGCCACACGAAGGCTGGAGAATAGAGAGAAGAGAGAGACGAGACGAGGCGCAGGGGGAGGAGAGTGCCGAGGCCGCGTCGAAGCAGCTCCGCGTGTATAGAGGAGGCCGTCGGCAGTAACCTTACCAGTTTTTCGTTACCGGACACTCGAGAGCCCGCTCCCGGCTATCTGGTGGTCCGTATCTGCTGCGCGCTCCGGGCCCCGCGCGGGCTCCGTTGGTGGCCGTCTGGCGCCCCCTTTTCTCGCCGCGGCGAGCCGATCGCGTCGAGAGGTGGCGTGTGTTTTGGTGGAACATCGGTTTTCGAGGAGATCGGGCCAGGCCGCGCTCTACGGGGGGGTCGCGCCCACCTATTAATCTCCCGAGGACTCCCGACCCTCTACACCTTTTTTTTCTTTTTCTTCACCGACGGGGATGCGCGCCTCGTGCCCCCTCCCTTTGTTTTCTATTGTCCTAGCTTCGACTTTTTTTTTGTTTTGTTTAAATTTCGCTGGGGCTCGTGATGCTTTGGATTTGGCCGCGCCGCGGGGTTCGAGTGGCGCTCGTCCGCTGAAAATACACACTGTCGTGGAAATTGATATCTTGTCAACGTTTCGTTCGATTGTATTTATAATCGATTTTATTTCTCATTCATCTGGCGCTGGTGTTATTAATGAGCTACGTGTGTAACATACTGTTATATGTTACACATTTACTTGTTTTTTTTCTTTTTTTTTTGGGCGTATTTCAAAATTATGAAGCAAAAAAAAATGTTTTTGGGGGTGTTTTTTAGATTACAATTTGAAACAAATATATAATTCAAATTGAAAAAAAATTAAAAAGAAAAATTAAACGCGTTAAAAGGATTTTCAGTGCGAAGAATCAAGTATACCTATATATATACTAAAATTTTTAATAAACAAGTAAATCATATCGTCGCATCCAGCAAAGAAAAGCACATTTTAAAAAAGACGTATTTTAATTTGCCACTTTTAAAGCACTAGAGTAAAGTAAACTCTTCCAGAAGCTGATAAAATTGTAGTTATATCATTCGTATATGGTACCAATATAAGTTTATCAGGTTTTCAAACAATTTATTTTGCTTTAGAAATCTAAAAATGGCAAATTAAAATATGCTTTTTTTTAAATGTTTTTTTTTTCGTTAGAGGCGACGATGTATGTACAGAGTTGCTTGAAAAAATTGAATTTTCTATTTGTGTATATAAAATTTTACATTATTACGTAACGAAGGGTAAAAAAAAAAAACATTTACATCTCTTAAAATCCAATTTATAAACATTTATCTCGGTGAAATTGCTCATAAAGTAATCAACTCTGGCGCGAAGCCCTAAGCCTACATTCAGCATTAATTACTCCCAGATCCACTCATTAAATTACGATTTCTCTCCCTCGGCAATCCATAAAATGTCAGGGGCCCGGGTAAAAAGGAATCCTAAGGCTCCCCGGTAAAACATACAATTATCGGGATAATGCAACACTGCAGCTGTGCGCAAAAACGCATAAAGCAATTTCCCCGTCACGCGCGGCCTGCCCGCGGCCTTGGGCTGCCGCGCGGCAAAATCGGCCCCTCGGACTGCTCCTTCGGGGATCGCGGACACTTTTATAGTTTTCCCTTCCGTGAAGACTCCGCACCGACACAAACATCGGCGTAGTATCGGGAACATCGAGCGCTTATTCGAAAATTGATTTTGCTGGTTTTTTTTGACGAATTTTGTGGTTGGCGACTGTAAACGATTGACTTAATACCTTATGCTTTTTTTTCTGTATTAGAATCACTTGTTTTAGGATTGAAAAGGATTATTTAATTAGTCCTGTATATATGTACTGTTTATTCATCGAATGGTAAAAATATTCTTATTTTTTTATTTATTGAAAATCAAGCGGCTGACTTAATTTATTATACCTTACCTTTTTCTATATCATTTTTTTTTTCAGGAATTAAAAGGATTATTTAATTAGTCTTGTATTTGTAATGCTCATTTATCAAATGATAAATCTATTGGAATGGAAACTATCTTATATTATTTTTATTATTATTATTTATTATTACAATTTAATCTTAAAACGCTCGAAAAGAATATATAGTTACTTTTAAAATGAAAAATGACCAAGACGAGCCAAAAAAGGGAAAAGTAATTCCATTATTCCTTTTGTTCTTCTTGATGAGGGGGACTATGTTTTATTTACAGTCACAAACACCGCATCTATTGAACTTTAACAGGTGGAATTAGGAGTGTATTTCGGCTAAGGAATAATGGAATTAGTTTTCCCTTTTTTGGCTCGTCTTGGTCATTTTTCATTTTAAAAGTAATTATTTATTATTGTTATTTATTGAAAATCAGGTATAAACTTATCCGTAATATATTCGCATTCTATACGACATATACAAATAAACACGTGCAATTACCTACCCGTACATAAACCGGTACTAACAAAAAAATTTTATAAACTAAAACTAAAAATTTGAAGCCGTACTATATACTCGCGACTACCAAGTATTTATAACTAATTCCCCTCTCAATTTTAAAGACAAAAATAATTCAAACGATATTCAATAATCCAATACACCGAGATATTTTCGAACACCGCTAAAAACAAAAAAGGTAGAGGATCGTTTAAAATTTCACCTTTCAGAAAATCTTGCATATCCCAGGCGCGCGCGCGTCAACTCCTCGAGTCTCCGTCGCCTTCGATTTCTGCGCATATCTTCGTTGTATCTAAAAACGGACCTCGTCATTCGCTCGTCGCCGTGTCGCTCTTCGCAAAAAGGCATTGACGCGCGAGCTGAAAAATTAACTACTCGACGAGAGGATCGCTGCGATGGATGGGGGCAGCGAGAGGCAAGGGACCTCTACACTTCTGCGGCGGTGATTTTAGCTCGCTGACGCGCATCGAAGCGATTCGCTTCCGTTCTGCCACGGTGTCGTTATTTCCAGATCGGCCGTCGATCGATCCCTCGAGCGAGACTGCGTCTTTGCCTTTCCGACTCGCTTTTAATGCTGGCCGTTTCGTATTTATCTGTTTTGCTCGCGAAAATCATTTTTAATTAAAAAAAAAAGTGTAAAACATGTAGAAATTGGAACTTCAAGGAGTTTTGTCCAGTCTACATTAGGCGAATCGTTGTTATAATAAATTAATTTAATGGAGAGTTTTTTTTTAAGTATAGGTGTTTATTTCTGTATATAAGTAATTTTAAGTAATCGCCGTGATCGATCTTTCCAAATGAAAAATTGAATGCTCATGAATTTTTTAATGCACTCGGGTTGTCGCTTTTAATGCGTCATTTTCTATGAAAATCATTTTTAATTGACCGGGTAAATAAAGAAATTTTATAAAGCGTCAAGGATCAGTTACATTCATTCTACTTTATTACACAAATCGCTGTTGCAATAAGTGAAGTGTTAACAATTATAATAATTATTATTATAACAATTATTTTAACAACAATAAGTAATGAAGACTTTATTTAAGCATGCATTTATAATTAAAGCAATCGCGATGATCGATTTTTCCAAATGAAAAGTGGAATGCCACTGAATTTTTTAATGCACTCGGGGGGTCGTCGTTAAAAAGTTCGTTCTGAAATTCTTCGACAAAAAAGTGTTCTTTTAAAGTTTTGAAAGTAACTCCATTTAGAAGGCTAATTTTATTGCGCATTACTTACATGCACAACGTTCGCGTCACTTCGTTTACGAGGATATTCTAAATGGAATTATTTCAGCTGAGTGCACGCGGAAATGATTTTAAAATTGCACGTACTTAAATAATTTCTGAATTACATTTAGTGAAGTTTCAGTTAGATTACAATAAAAACAATCTCCATAGAATTTAATTAAATATAAGAATAGATATTATAGTTTATCGGTTTTTCTTATTTAAAGATCTCGGACTCAATTATAGGTTCTAGAAATTGATTTGGATATTGATTAGAATAATCAACAATCAGACTTATTATATCGTGCCTTCATAAGGGATACTCGTAAAAAGAATATTTAATTTTCATATAAAACTGTTGCATTTTATTTTCTTGAAGTAAAAATGCTCAAATCGATAATATTTTCCGTTCCACGTACACGAAATAAATTAAATTTTACTTTACATACCTCACAGCGACGAATTTCATTTATTAATTATAATAAAACGCATACAGAGTAAAACTGAATATAATCGCAGCGCTCGCACTGCATTAATGAAATTCAGATAAAAACAAATCTGATTACAACAATCTCCAAATAAGCCTCGAAGCACACCAAATTTTTCAAATACCGAACTCCAACAAACCTTCATCCGCCACATGACGAACACTCAAAACTTTTTATTTTTCATTTTCATTATAAATCGACGATACGAGCGCGAGATAACGACTCACTCCGAGAGAGAGAGAGAGAGAAAAAAAAGCAGGCGTCGGTATCAGAAAGCCGACGAAAATTCTCATTACAATCCGAAGCGAGTCCGCGCTCACATATATATACACAGTCCACGAGTCCCACTGTCGCCAACAGCAGTGGCATCGGCTCTGCGGCTTTTATTAATCAACATCGTAAATCGATATGAAACCGCGCGGCCCTCGACGGGAAAAGTGAGTATGAGGGTATATACACGCCACTGGGCGACGGGTAACGGGTCCAGCATCGGAAATTCAGCTCGTCGCCTTCGCGCGTCAAGCCGCTAATCTCGCGGAGCGATCCTCCAGAGTGGACAAGCCGTTAATGCGTAATTCGACGTCGGCGCCCGGGCGCCGCGCTCAATTTACCCCCGGACGGGGGTTTCCGCTTACGTCAGCTCGCCCAAGCGCCAACCCTGCATGTGCATGACGGATTTATTTCGGCCCGCGTAAAGGCACGTTCGCGTGACGCTCCTGAGGACGAGTTAAAATCTCATGAAGACGTTTTGGAGCTCGCCCGCGTCAAACGATTGACGCGCCAGTCGTAATTTTATTATTATTTTGTAATGTCATTATTTTCGTAGTGGCTGCTGGTTTTTTTTTATAAAAAAAAAAACTGCTGGGCTGTTGAAAAATTGATGAGATCGATATTCTCTGAGTAGCCGCTCTAAATATAGAGGAAGAAAAAATACTACTCTTATAGAAGCGATATGATCAAACTAATTGGAGTTTTTTTAAAACTTTGTACATTGATTTTGTGTTAGAAAACTTTGTAGGCACGTTTTTTTTAATATTCTTTTTATTTGATTTTAAAAGTAAAACTGCGAATACATCAATATTGTAGAATTTGATACGAAAACTCGAAAATGTGTAACTGTCAAAATTTATTTTATCGGCGGTTTGAAAAAAAAATTGTTTTCTCAAACTTGAATCTCTACTTTTAGATCCTTTTGAATTTTTTATGTGCGTCAAGATCTTCTATAGTCAAACTGTCAAGTCGTTTGAAACGACAATTTTTTTTTTTTAAACGACAATATTTGATAAAGTGAAGTACAAAATTAAATGTTTTTTTTTTTACTCTGTACGTTACTTATAATGATTTGTTCGAATCCTAATTTACATCAATATTTTATAAAATAATGATAGTAGAGACACTATAAGCTTAAAAAATTGTATAGTAATTCTCAATGAATTATTTTCAATAATTTATCAAAATACAGTTTATCAAAATATTCGTTTTTTTTTATAAAAATAGTTTTTAAATGACTAATATCAACAGTCTAAAGGATTTTATAAAACAACACATATTCAATTTATTCACTGAAAAAAAAATTTAGTAATTTTAAGTAAATATTTACTTCAATAGTACTTGTTAAATATTTCTTTGAATCAACTAAATATTTCTTTAATACAAAATGAATTTATTTGTTTCTAAATAAATTTAATAGTTTCAAAAAAATAATTACTTGATTCAAAGAAATCTTTAACAAGTACTATTGAAATAAATATTTATTTAAAATTACCAAAATTTTCTCTGTGTTTAATATAAAAAAATCATCAAAATTTTAACACATTAGGATACATCAAATCATCACACACTAATAAAAAAACGATTTTTCAATCTCTCGCATTTCAAGACTAAGCTTGAATTAACACCAAACCATTAAAAACAAGTGAAATTTCCCTAATGCGAGTTCAGGCACTATCTTACTAGAACATCGAAAGGAAAAAGAAAAGTTTCTCTCAAAGATACAAATGACGCAGCGGCTAAGAGCGTAAAATTAATTTTCCAGCGAACTGGAGTATAGTTTAGAAGCTGATCGTCAGAAAATTGCTCACCGCACGCCGGGCTATCCCACATAAATCATCGAAAAAAATCGCTCGTTATTCCCGTCGAGCATCCCCCTTCATCAAAACACCACAACAACAGCTCCAGAAGCCGCTTAACGCCCTCATTTTTCTCTCTGTTCCAGGTATGTACAATTCAACGAGCGACGCAACCTCCGCAGCGCCGCACGAAACGCGGAGGCCGAGAGGCGTTGGGGGGCGTCCTGGTGGTAGGTAAGGGCCCCGCGCGTGGGAGCTAATTAGAAAAGACAATCACGCTCGAAAAGGCCGTTTAACTAACCGTACGTATATGTATACACGTATATAACACAGCTGCAGACGAGGAAAAGGAAAGCCCCGGGAAAGAGGCGCTCTCGCCGGTAGCCGCGTAGGTGTTCCGTTTCGAGGAAGCGTCGAGGTGGAAAAAAGTGTGAAAAACCGCTTTAGGTTTTTTTGTTTGTGTAGAGAGAGGAGAAGCTGAGGAGCCCGCCCCGGACGGCGATGGACTCCCGGAAGCGGCGCCTGACGCCGCGCCGTGGCGCGCATACGAAATCGACTGCGCGCACTTATGTTCGGCGCAAAAATCATTATTATACTGGGAAAGTTTTTTTTTCGGGGTGTCAATGTTGCGGGTGGGTGATCGATTGATTCGCCTGATAAGAGGCTCGAAGGAGCACGCGCGATGATATACGTGACCTGCTGTCTGTTAATTTTTTTTTTTTTTTTTATTATTTATTTATTTATGTACATAGTTTCTTTTTGAGAGATTATTATTAAAATTGACGTCGCGTGAATTTTTTTTTATTGAATATTTATGTGGAGGAATAAAACGTTTGTATTTTCTGTGGATGAAGAAATTTAATGTATTCGAAATGAAAAACAAAAAGAACGATAAATTTGTTATGTCGACGAGTGATTTGTTTAGTATTCCGATGTATACGTGTGTTATATAAATTTTTAAATAAACTTTACATTTTTTATTTGAATCTATAGTGTATCGGTGCGGTAATTAGGTTTCGATCAAGTTTTAATTTATTCCTTCAATCGAGTGTTAATTTGCAGTGTAAAAAAGGATTACAAGAAAAAGTTGCCAAATATTATTAAAAAAATTACTAAATCTCTTTAAAAAAATTACGCTATATTCATATGCCATAGAAATTTTTAAACAATTACACATTACATTTCTTATTTAAATATAGTCATGTATATTAATTCGGTAATTGAGTCTTGATCAATGTTAATTTGCATCAGTATAATACAAAGATTACAAGAGAAAATTGCCAATTATTATTAAAAAATTACTAAATTAGTTTTCCAACGATATTTTATGCTTATTGTATTTGGAATGAAAATGTCATCACCGACATGATGGGCCAAAGAAAAATTTTGTATTCTCGAGAGGATATCAATGGCAAGCCGAATAGAAGCGTGTCTAATTCGAGATTAATGACGTTCATTTTTCCAGTGTAATATCGGGCATTGTCCCGCGGTATTAAAAAATCGTAAGAGATACATATTCATGGTAAATTCTCCGAGCGTATAAGTATAATAACTCTTGAACAATTTGACACGGTATCTCTCTCACGGCGTCGAGAACCCGTTACTTCACGTTTTAATGTCCTAATAGGATTTTCTAGATTCGTAACAAAACTTGCTCGCTTCAAGGGATTTAAAAGTGTTTGAATGCGATTTTTTTTAAAACGATTACATTAATTACTCTCTTTTACTATAATCGTTATATTAATTAATCAAGATTATTCCATCATCTATATAAATCTATTTTAAATTTTTATACTCGCATTAATTATACCGGCAGGTCTAATTTTAGTTTTAACAATAATAATATATTAACACCATGGTGTAAATATATTATTATTTTTAAAACTAAAATTAGAAGATTATTGTTATTTAAAAAGCTTAACTTGGATGAGATCAATTCCCCTTTAATTATGTGGCATTGTTGTATAATAAATTATTCACGAAATTCCACGTTAATATGTAATTAAATAAATTGAAGGTAACCAATAGTTTAATTTTTAGAAGTAAATGAAAGACTAAATAATATAAGTATTATAGAAAATTGCCGAGTTTATTTTTACACAGAGAAAAATTCTCTATACTAGAAATTGCAAGTTTATTTTTATCCACAGATTGACATTGTTGGAAACAATGGAAAATTAAAATAGTTTCTTTCAAAATATACTGCAAATCTAAACGATTCGTCAGAACTCTTGTAAATTTTACAAGAAATCATTGTAATTTTTCTAATAATATACACACACTAAGAGGACATTAAAATAGACTATTGCAATTTTTATAAAAAAAAAAAAAAAAAAACATATATTACGAAAAATCGCATTTCGCGTTCAGCGTATGAAAAAAGTTTATGCACTAACACATCAAAATTCATTGTTATTTTAAAAATTAATCGAGTAGAAAATTTCCCGTTAATAGCCATCGCAGGACCCCGATAATCTCATGCAACGAGGTTCCACTTAAAAACCACGAGCAGTCCGGGCGAACTTTTCCAAAGCGCAATAAAACCGAGACCGCCCCTGCCACGTACATCTCAAAGAAATACAAAGAAAAAAAGAGAAATAAAAAATAAAAAAAGAAACGCCCGAGGTCATGCACCAAACGTTCCTCTTTTTCGTCCCTTTTCCGCGGCCACAATGGAAACTCGCTGCGGGTCGCGATTCATTTTCTCGGCGACGTCCGCCGCGCGGCGACGTTTCCCGGACACGCCCGATTGAATATGCATGGGCCGTTGCATCGCAAAGCGCGCACGTACGTTGCCCGCGCTCAAATTTCCGCCGGTGTAAATGCCCTCCTTCGGCCTATATACCCGCCGCTTTCGTCCCCCAGTGCGATGAACCGTCGCGCCGCGTCCTTAGGCTGTGTGTGGGTATACGCGGCCGTCATCGGGACGCCCGTGGGATCAACGAATTCCGTATGCACGCGATATACACACAACGCGGCGATGGGGGCAAATGAGTCTGCCTTTACATAGGGACTCGAATATAATTAGGCCTGCGGTTGCTGGGCCCAATAAAAGCGGCGCCTGATTCATTGGTATTCTATAATTCGTTCGAGCGTCCCGTGCGTTTTGTGTTTTCGACCAGTGTATTGTAATTTGTACGGCGAGTGACTAATCCAAGTGGGTGTAGTCGTCGGTGACAGTCTTGAATATGCGTTGAATTTTTAAAGATAAATTTTTCAGCGGTGAGTTTGATGGGGTGAAAGATTTTTTTTCTTTTCGTTAAGTTTATAGTGTATACGCGAAGATTTACGGGGAAAAGTGCAGCGCGTATGGCGGTGGACATTTTTACGATCTTTACATCGCTATAATTTTTAAGGAGATTCGCATAAAAATTGCTGAGATTTTCCAGGGAAAATTTTTCAATTTAATATATACAACCGTCCTTTTGGGGTTACAATTTTTTTATCGTAATTTTCTTCACGGCTTTGGTAATCACACACACACGTAGTAGAAATTGATCATTTTTATTGTGGGTCTGCAGATGTGGGCTACATGCTATATATAGATTGTAATTCAGTGTCGCTCTGATTAATTCATTTATTTCTTAAAGTATCAGATAGCACCAAAGTAGTCAATTTCTATATTATATATCATGTGTATATATGCATACCTTCGGTCATCCGTTCATCGGCCTTCCATCACATTACGACCGAAATAACATTTCGTGTAGTAGCGTTTTTTCGTACTCATTCACTCGCTCATTGACTTTCACAATTCCTGAAATAAAATACAACAAAAAAGGCATCTACATCTAACTAAAGTTGAATTAATAAAAAACTACTATATAATTAGTGAAATTTCATTAAAAATTAGTATGGAAAGAGCTGCACTATTTAATGATTGTAGTCGTCCGGTTTCCATTAACTTTAGTAGTTTTTCGCTAATGCAACTTGAGAGGATAAATCCTCAATAATCTTAAAAATAAACATTATACATACGTATACGTTTATTAAAAAATGAAACGATTTGATTTTCCAAGCACAAACTACCAAAAGCCGTAAAATTTTCACCGCCGCAGTCTAAAATTAAAACAGGCCTTCCGAATCGAACTTATTAGCGCAAAGAAGAAAAAAAGAAAGCTCAAACGACACGTTAACCCAGATCCTCGCAAAAAGCGGCTGCATCCCCGCCGTAACACACGGCAATGATCGTCCCCGGCATTCGAGAAAAAAAAATGAGTTAACGAGCTCCACTCGCGATTGCATATGCATACGCCTAGAGCCCCTCCACGACTCGCGGCCTTTAATGGACTGCTCGAGTTTCCGTCGCTCTAGACAGACATCTAGGGGTGGTTCACGCCATCCATCGATTGATAAGATCGCGGCTTCGTCATACACTACTTTGTACACACACATACATACATACATATTTATATATACCTAAGTATTTATTTATAGATTTTAAGTTCGCGAATTGATGAGATGAGAATGTTTAAATAAAGAATGTTCCTCTCTTAAAAAAGTGATATAGGTTTTGTTGTGGAGCTAATACGTGAACGTGATTGGTCGCCTGATATGTTAGAATTAGGATGCGAGAGCGCGAATTTTTCAATGTTGAATATATAAACCTTTAAAATTAAATTTTTTTATATTTATAATTTATGATTATTTATATTATGTCTTTAAAAAAAACGGTGACTAAATTCAATAATTTAGTCTAATCTCAAAAATTAGAATTTGCAGATCACGCTAGATCTTACTAGTATCTATATAACATAAAATGAAATCACAATGTTATCGGTATCTTTATATGATTTTTACACGAGATTTCGCCAAACTTCTGAAAAGTCATATAGTTTATATATTGCTTATAGAAAAAGTTTCATGGGGCCAAATAAACGAACTTCGTAGAAACTTATTGGTCCTATAATTTTTTTATAATTTATTATAGGACCAATTTTTATTTTTATATTTTATAACTTAATTTTTTTACGTGGGCACCTACATATACGTTAAGTATACCCTGTAGGTATAATGTAGGCACCTCCAGTGGCAGAGCCCGGGCCTCCCTCCGAGGGCCAGATCCCCGCGATATGGGGTGTGTGTGGCTCATTGTCGCCGGAAAAACTGTCGGCCTTGGCGCACAGGCACCGCCGCGCATAAGAGCCCCATACCAGTATATATCCCCGCCCCGGAGGGCGCGCGTAAATTACCTTTTTATTGCCGATGGATGCGGTGATTTTTTTCTTCCTCCTCGGCCGGCCCGGTGATTAATGGCAGTGGACAGGTCGGCCGGGCCGAGATAGGCGGGCAATTTGTTGGGGTTTTATTGCGCGGTGTCAAATTTTTAAAGTGCCCCGGCGCGAGCTTCTTCCTCGTCTACTCCGGCGCTCGCTTCCCGCCGGCCTGTTTACGCGCGTTTTGAGGACATCATCGCGGGGGAGAGCCGAGGAAACGGACCGCACGCGGCAGCGGAGCCTCGAGCGGAGAAAAAAAAAACGAGTGGGACAAAAGGTAACGCCGCGGAAACGCGAAAAGACGCGCGGGCGGTCTATTAAGGGCTTACGCCACTTGACGTTTTAAAAAATCAATTTTTTTATGTCTTAAAATAGTATTTTTATAGTCCTTAATTAATACAGTGGTATGATACACTGAGAGAAAAGTTTGGTAATTTTAAGTAAATATTTACTTCGATAGTACTTGTTAAATGTTTCTTTGAATCAAGTAATTATTTGTTTGAAACTACTAAATTTATTTAGAAACAAATGAATTCATTTAGTTTTAAAGAAACATTTAGTTGATTCAAAGAAATATTTAACAAGTACCATATTGAAATAAATAAATATTTTAAGTTTTTTCAGTGTAAGTGTTTTAATGTTTTTGGAAATTCTAACATTTTTTTCAGGGGGATAGAACGTATAATTGAACGCAATAATATATTTATATATTAGAAAGAATTACAAAAAATTTTAAAGTTAAAATAGAAAAAAAAAATATTTTTTAATGTTCATTTTCTTAAAAACTAATGTACAAATCAAACTTCAAGTGTTTATCCTATTTAGCTGATATTATGGAGAATCCCTCTATAAAAATAAGATGGCCTATTTAATTATTTTTGTTTATTTGACATACATCGTATTTAAATACGTATTTATAGTATCATTTGAACTAAATTTTTTCTGTCTGGAACCTCAATAAAGTTATCGTACCCACTGATCAGCGACCATCTTCTCCCGAAGCTCTCGAATATCAACATAACGAAGCCGCTATTTTTGCAAAAAAATGAAAACCTATTTTCTAGCTCTATAATAGCAGCTCAACATACATCAGTGCAATTTGCTCTAAGCCAAAAATTAATTTTTCGCTCGAATAAAAATTCTTGGCAAAAAAAATAATTTCGAAGGGGGTCAAAACGGTGTATAGTAACCCCTTAATCACCGGTACGCGTGCGCGGTGTGACCGAGCGGAAAGATATCGGCTAAATCGAGAAGGCACGTGTGAACGAGTTATCGGACGGTCGCTGCGTTATTACGTGACGTCACGTACCGACGGGTCCAGGTGATCAATTTGAGCGCTGTTTACAGTCGCAATGCGCGCGACCGGCGAAGTAAATTAAAACTTCTGAATTCGATTCGGCTTGTCCTTTTACCCCCCGAATTATAGATATACATACCCTTATCTCTCGTGTGACTCGACATTTTTGCGCCGAGGCACGTAGGCTAAATAAATAACGCTTCTGGAGCGTATGGCATAATCTCGCTGCTACTGGCTAGTATGGGGTATAAATTTGTTTTCCTTTATTTAAAGTTAAAACGGATGGGCTGTTCGAGATGTAAATATACAACGCGCAAAGAGCGGATGTATACGCACGGGGATGTAGTGACTGCAGAAGTGCTTAGACTCGCGGTACATCAAACACGTGTATAAGATTCTACAAACACTGAGAAAACTTGGAGAAAAAAATTGTAAACGAATGGCATATTTCGAAAAAAAAAAGAAATATTTAATGTTCACTGGACTTACTGTTTTCTCGACGATAAATAAATAATTCTATGTTATTCAAGTGTCTTGAATTAATATTCAATTATGTATATATTTTCTTTTTCATTCATAAATACTCTATTAGATTTTATATTTTATATTTTAAGCCTTAGTATTATGTTATTATATTTGTATGTCTTTAGAGCAATACTACCCGTATTAATATACGGGTAGTATTGCTCTAAAGCCATACAAATATAATAACATAATTACTAAATAATTAAATAAATTATAATTTCATCTCTATTTGAACGAAATGATTCTATTAATGAAATAAAATTACAAATTACACGATTATCTGTTAAAATCACAAAACTAAATAAATAAATGTACACTAAACAGTGATTTAACGCGTATTTCGACAAAGAATAACGGAGTGTAAGTCTCTAAGTATAAGTTCATAATACGACGTTAAGTCGGGCCTCGGTTCCACGCCTTATTTTTTTAGCAAACACAAAATTCGTCCGGATCCCAAGATGACAATCGCCGATAACAAAAAAAAAAAGGAGTAGAGAAGAAAAGTATACTAATCCCCTTTCTTGCATTCGTACAAAAAGAGACAAGCGCGTAATCCCGTGCGCGCGGGGATCGGGCGACAGGAAAAGGGTTGGATCTATTTTTTTCTCTCTCTTTCTCCGATTCGACTCTAATCTCGATCTCGAGATATTTTTCCGGCTTGGCTCACGTCAATGAGCGCGTCGTCGCTTTTTTTTTCTTCGCCTCGTGCTCGCGATGTAAAACTCGATCTAAGCGAGCCTCATTGTTGTTATACGCGCACATGTTGGCCGCACAATGAGAGACGGGAAACTCGAAAGGGAAGTCGCATCCGCGGTCGAATCGTACCGAGAGCTCTCGATTTCTCGGCGATAAGGTTCGTAGATCTTCCTTTTTCGGTTACTCCTTTTTTTTCTATTTCCGGTTTAGCCGTGCGTTTTGTGCCGCCAGGAGGACTAAGTATCCCAGGTAAAGCGGGCAATTATGTTGCTTTCTCTTTTTCGATTTAAAAATTTTTGTTTTTCTTTAAATGCAATGAATACAAATTATATATTTTGAGATATTATTTGATATTGTTCTAAGAAATAAACGCTCTTTCTTCTTTATTTTTGCATAATTTTATAAAATTCTATGGAGTATGATGAAAATGCAATTCTAGTTAAAATGAAAATAAAATAAAATATCTGAATCAATTCTAACGATTTTATATAATTAATTGTATGTTTAAACTTCGATTTCAAGTAATTAGTTTATAAAAAATTAATTTATAAGAATTCATTGTTACGAATTCTTAATATTAGAAAATGTTGCGTTTAGTGCAGTAATATCAGTTAAAAGAAAAATGCAAAAAATAACTAAGACACGCCTATTGCAAAAACAGAATTATGTAAATATATAGTGCATAAACACTGGATGAAAACGATAAATTATATAAATTGTAAAAAATAAATTTATAATTTGCATTACACAGCCAAATTATACTTATTCAATCTTTTATACACACTAAAAATATAAACACGAAAATAAATCTTTTCTTATACCGAAGTGTGTCATAAAAGTATATTGCATAAATTTTTCTTTTCTTCAAAAGATGCATCTTTCATCCCAAAGCAAGCAACAAAAGAAAGCCAAACACCTGTACCCTGAAAAGTTTACTTACCAAAAACAAAAACAAAAAGAAATTTCTCCGAAAACACTTCGAAAATTCCATACAATTACGCTTATCTCTCGGCCGCTCGCAAAAAAAAAAAAAAAATCTTCCGGGAAACACAAGTTTGTTTTAAATCATCGGCGCAAATAAGCCGCGGGCAAATTACCGCCGCTGCCGTTGCAACAAAAGCGCAAAGATCCTCCAATCGATCTCAATTTCTCGGCTCGCGCGCGGCTCTTTACCTCTCACCTCCGCTCTTCCGATACATATATACATATATATATACACACACACATATATATATATACATATACACGTAAATATATACACACTTATCTCCTTCGCACCTCCCGGGGGCCCGAAAAAACGCACCAAACGGCCGAGGGCCATCGATATCCCGGCGATAAGTATCCCCGGGCCCCGGCAGCGGCAACACCTGAGCTCGGTGCGCCGAAAAAATTTTTCTCTCACGCGCCTACCGACCGGACGGCCAGCGCCGGAGACGCGCGAGAAAGAGTTTCTCATCTCGCGCGGAAAACGTCTGCGCCCGCTCCGCACGGGATCCTGCGCTCCTCGAAGGAAAAAAAAAGGCGAAGGGGGTTGGCCCGAGAGCGGAGCACCGGGGATTGCGTATCGAGGGCCAGATGGCAGGCGGAGTTCGCCGGCTCCTCGGGGACCGCGTACAGCATACACCGACTTACTCCTTCGCGCCGCAAAAGGAGAGGGACCGACGCTCACGACTTATTAAGTGGACCTGGAGACCGGAGCGTGGAAAAAAAAGGTCCCGCATTAGCGTCCGGGAGCTTTGCCTAATTCCGCACTGGTGTCCTCGACGTTTTTTTCTTGACCGATTTTCCCAGGATTGCGCGGTACTGCTGCTGCGTCGTCAAACTGATTGTTTCGAGAAAGTGTATACATACACAAATTTTAAAGTAAATATATGGTATGTGTGGGAGGCTGTTTAACTGGTATTTTAGACTTGTATGTCGTCGTTTATACAGTATGTTTGATCTGCAGATTACTTATGAATACATGGAAATTATTTAGTTTTTAATAATTAAATTAGTAGTAGTAATTAATATTAAAAATTCTCTTATAAAAATTAATTGTTTGATTAACGAATAAATATTCGATTAAATGGCGCCAAAATTTAATACTTCATAGATTGAATCATTATTGAATTTTATAATTTTATATATATTTATTAAAATAATACATATGATTCTAATTATTATACAGTTAACTTTTAAAATTATCTTACTATTTTTAAAATTATTATTTTAAATAAATGTACTGTTAAAAAACCAGTAGATAATACCATTCTTATTATTTTTTTTTAGAAATTACACAATTGTAGATAACATATCACAACTCAGTACGCATACATACATCTTTCTCTACACTCACGTTATTTAAACATTTTTTTAGTTTATTAAAAATTTAATAAAGACCTATGTATATCGAGATAAGAATCTAAAAATTAAGAAAAAAAGCACGCCAGCATAAACAAAAAAAAAATTAAATTATTTCCCAATTTCACAATTTCGTCCACTGTTCAACTCTGAAATTTCCTTTAAATCTAATTAAACGTTAATCGCGTCAAAAGGTCACGGGGCCTTTGACCAATTAAAAAAAAATCCCATCAGCCGCGTCGAAAATAAGTTTGAAGCTCGGCGCGTAAGCTCGTCAAAATACTGACGAAGCGGCCACGGGGGGGGACAGGTCATACTTACACCTACACATATATACACCAGTGCACCCGCGGAAAGCCCGGCATCCCTTCCCGAACGCCGGCTGGGCATTCAGGAGAGCGCCCGGGCTGCAGCGCGGAGCCCACCTTGCCTCCGGTTGCCATGGCGATGGGACGGTAGGTACATCCCGAAATGCGCGCGATGCGGGCGCGAGCCCCCGGATTTTCAAAGAGCCTCGGAAAAAAAAGGGTACGCGCGCCCGTACCCCTCCTTTCATCGCCTGGGCCTCAATGGACGCCTTTCTTCGACGCGGCCCGAAGGCGCCTACTATGGCTCTTTAAACTTGCAAGTGCGCCCGGCCCGCGGCGGCTTATTACACTTTATTTGCTTCTTTACCTTTATTCATTTTATTATTTTATATTTATTTAATTAAAGGAAGATTAAATTATAATTTTTTATTAAGAAATTTATTACATTTTTTTTTATGATTTTTGCTTTTTGCGCACGTTTTACTCGGTTCAGTGAAAGTCTTTTTATAACGTTAGTGCGTAAAACTCCTGGTTATCGCAAGCAAGTGATAAAATAGCATTTTCTGCCCTCGTGCACTGAGAGAAATGTTTTGGTAAAATTTGTAACAAATCGTCTAGTATAAAAATTATTAAACTGTTTGAGAAAGCTATCATAGAGATACTGACATTTCTAAAGGAATTACTAAACTTTTCAGTCAAAACTGCATTATACATATGCAGTATATTTGCATATATATAGTAAAATTTACTATAAGTGCATGAAAATTCGTTATAATACTTTTTGAAAAATTATTTTTACTGAAAAGTTTATTATAGTAATCTCTCTCGAAATGTCAGTCTGCGACTACTTTCTCAAACAGTTCAATAATTTTTACTAAAACATTTCTCTCAGTGTGTTACAAAATATTGTTCGATACTTGGGTCATTAAGTGATTTCTGGACTACTATTGCGAATTATCACTCTCACTTTGACGAGTCAAAAAAATCACTTAGGATGCACTAATATTAAAAGTAACTATTTTTTGTTCGGTGATAACTTTCAAAACGATTTCTACTTTTTTTTTCGTGATGAGAGCGGAATCTCGAGGTGAGGAAAAAAATTTACTCTTTGATGCTCCGATTACGGAGTTATTGTACACTGTGTATTTTTTAGTGTAGTAGTTAAAGAGGTAAACTGGCCTCTTGTTTATACTCCTGCGTTGGAAATTGTCTAATCACGTGGAAAACGAAGGACGCCGGGTAATTAGATACTTTAAGTTTCTAAAGTGATATAAAACGAAGTAGTAGCTGCTGAACAAGCAGGAAAAAAAGTATCTTATCCCTTGTAAAAAAAAAACATAAAAGTTTTTATATTAAAAGACTCTAATTAATTATTATCAGATGATACCTTATACAGTGATCCCAAAATTGATTAGATTTCAAAAGAACCGAACTTTTTTAATATAAAAACAAAAAAAAAAAGAGAACGAAGAACCTCTTACTGCAATAACGTCAACGCTGGTCAAAGCATCAATTTTCATTAGGGGATTTCAATAACTTTGATAAATCCATAATCCGGTCAATTAGCCAAAAGTCCTGCTTTCATCGTCTTTCCTCGGGCATCTCTTATACCCCCCCACAATCACCGTCCCCTCGAGCGAAAGGAAAAGGACGAGCGTCTCTCTCTCTCGGCTAAGTTCTAAAAAGCCACATTACCTTCTCCCTTACAGATATCCCATCTTAAGCTCTGTGAGAGACAGCCCCGCGATTTCTCTCCCCACCCCCGCAGCCTCCCGCATTATCTCCCTCCAATCTCCAGCCTCACCTCCGCGCGCCTCCTTTTTAAAGGAGCCGAAAAGGAGGACGAAAAAAAGTAAGAGTCCCCCCGGTCAATCTACTTCTCCCCCGGCACTTTCGATTTTTATTCGATCTCGCGTTTCTCCCGCCGCGATAAATCACAAAACTTCGTCCGAAGCGCGCGAACCGGCGAATAAAAAAGAAGAGAAAGAGAGAGAGAGAGAGAGAGAGAGAGAGAGAGAGAGAGGAGAGGCCCTTGAAAACGCTTGCTCTTTTGTCTTTCTCGCTTTACGCGGGCGAAACGTGAGTATATACGCGGAGCGGAGTCGCCGCGAGCGGCGTAATTTACGAAGCTGCTATCATCTCGCGAGTATGTGTATATGTAGATACGCGCGAGCATAACTATATACACGGGGCCCTCGCGCTGTCTCCTTTTGTTGCGCGCCATTGTCTCGGCGTTATTCCTCTATTTTTAGCCCACGAGAGGAGGCAAAAACTGCTGGAATCTCGGTTCAATGAATAACATTAGCGCGCCGCTTCGGATATATATACCCTTGTTTTTTTTCCTTTTTTTTTAACGACATTTTGCCTCTTGGTTCAGTTTTTTCTTTTTTTCTTTTTTTTTAAAGCAGAGCGCGCGGGGCATTGGTGCTGGAATGCCGAGGCGATTAGGTCGTACGTCAATTTTACGAGGGCGCGTTTTAATGCGTTAGAATGGGAAAAGGTGCATTGGTTCGTGAAAATTTTTTGCATAAATTAGCGCGGGAAATTGAGTTCCTGTTCCTTTTTTCTTTTTTTTTTTACGGTGCGAACGTCCTCGGCTAAACGAGCGAGTGTATTTATTCTAATAGCACCGGCGGTTTAAGCATTTAAAAAGAAAAAAAAAAGAACGCAATCGGGTCACTCGATTTATTAAAAAGGAAAAAAAAATCCGAGAGAAAAAAATCAAAGTTATCGTTTTCACTTTTTTTTCTATATATATATATACACTGTTGGGAGACTATGTGTATTGACTATGCAAGGAAAATGCAAAGTTTTCTCATTGCAACAAAGCAATAATTTTCGTGTGAAAGTTTCGAAATTTATATTCAAAAGTACCGGCGCGCGTCGCAATGTTTAAAATCAAACTATGCATTTGAAATTTACGCGCCCGTAAATAAGTTTTGAATAATCGCAAGCGCGCCGATTTCGTCATGGCCGATTTTACGGCTCTTACAACGCGACGCGACTTTTAAAAGCCTCGTCTCGCTGTTTTTTTTTTCTTTCCTTTTTTATAAATAATTCATAACGCGCGCCTCTGCAAATTATTTATTCAAATATTACCTTAATTATGCGATTCTAAAGACTCGAGAAATTACTTCTAAGTTTCTTAATTAATATACATATATCGCCAACGGAGAAAACGCGACTCCGATAAATTCGATACTTCATACGAAAGGCAGAAAAGACTTGTTTATTATTTTTCCACGGCTAATCCTGAGATCCATCTAAAATCCATTCGGCAATTAAAGGAAACGCGCGGCTCCCTTAATTGAACGTTACGCCTTAAAAAGAAAAAAAACGCAGGATAAAAACGAAGTGGTGAAAAATAAAGATTATACGCGAGCTCGCTGAACAATATAAACCGTCGGATTACGGTGCATTACACTAAACAAAATAACGGCCCCGGCGCAAATAATCATTCCGAATTTTGGTTTACTGCGTCTTACCAGCTCTTAAACAAGCGCTTAGTGCATTTTACAACCAATACCGGATTAAGAGGATTAGACGGCAAGTTCCCCACGAAGCGCGCCTCCGACGACCCGCTCAGGTATAGAGACGTAAAGTTCCGAAGATACGAGTCCCATCTCGCGTTAATGCGCCCGATAATACACTGGCGGTTTCGCTATTAATGAGCCTGTAAAAATGCTTCTATTTCATAATCGGATACGTCGTCGCCTCTTTTATTTTTACGGCCGCTAATTCGCTGAGGTACGAGGTGTTACGGTGGTTCTTTTTTTTTCGTGCTGTGTACGCACTAAACACACTCACACTGATACCTGCGTAAATCCGATGAAACGACCGACCGTCAGGTGGACTACAATTGTCCTGGGGATTGTCGAGCTCGCGTAGATCATGAGATAAAGGTCAGGTGCTGGCTGCAACTGTTACAGAGAGAACACTAAATTTCTAAATTTTATTTACCGTCTGAAACTTCGATTGCTGCTATTTTAAACAATATTTTTACACTTGTACACTCTTTACATGTTATTCTTTTAGAGTAAGGCTGTTGATCGTTCATTTATTGTAAAAAGTTTGATTCACGTTTCGTGTAATGTGGACGAGTCACACATGTTTTATAAATATTCCATATATTTATAGAAGGAAAGGGTTTGCTTAATAAACATTATTAATGATGTTGTGAATAACTATATTTTTCAAATTATTGTTTACTTAATAAATATTAATACTTTATGATTAACGAATGACAAATTGGTAGTGGTATACACTGAAAAAAAATTTGGTAATTTTAAGTAAATATTTACTTCAATAGTACTTGTTAAATATTTCTTTGAATCAACTAAATATTTCTTCAAAACTAAATAAATTTTCTTGTTTCTAAATAAATTTAGTAGTTTAAAAAAAAGAATTACTTGGTTCAAAAAAATATTTAACAAGTACTATTGAAATAAATACTTACTTAAAATTACCAAATTTTTCTCTCAGTGTATGTAAACAAAGAAAATGTTAAAAATTAAATATCATAATAGTGCGTTATGAAATTTTCATAGCTTGTCATCTTAGAAAAAATCAAGACAGTTTGCTGTAAAACCTATCAGAAACCGAGTAAATTTTGTTGTAACGTTTCTATAGTAAATTTCAAAGTAAACTGTATTCTCATATTTTTCCATAAATAATAGCAGGCTTCGAGGATATAATTATGAACTATACAAAACCGCGAGAAAAATTCTCTACTAAATATTGCAACAGTCCACTTTAATGACCTCATCGCACCGACATTATTGGAAAAATTATACAAATTGCATAATTTACTGTATTTCTAAAAAATTTTACTATACAACTCGAGTACGTAATTATCCAAAAAAAAAAAAGTTAACAGCCTTTTGATCGCAGTACACAAAGAGATAAGACAACATTTATCGATTAACTTAACAAGTCGCCGCTATCAACATTGTCAAATATACCTTCCCGATATACACACACACACACACATATACAAGCATCGGAGAAACTTTTCGCATCTGCCGTCGCGCGCCCTCGAATAAATCAAACGAGGAGAGAAAGAAAAAAAAAGGAAGGAAGGGGGGTATATGTAGGTACGGCAAGAGTCAGAATCCAGTCGATTCCTCTCGCGCCGAGCGAAGGGAGAAAAAAAGGAGAAGAGCGAAGGTAGGGCAAAAAGAATTAGGCGACTCGTCGCGATAAAAAGCCGGGGCCCGGCTTATCCGCGCGCGAATCCGAAAGTAAAATCCGCGCGCGGCCCCCTCCGACAAGAAGCGTTAGGAAGTAGGAAGCGCGACGCGAAATCAGATTCCGACTGTTCGGCGACGTCGCGCGCGCACGAATCAAAGCAAACAGAGAGATTCCGAAGTTCCGCGGAGGAAGAAAAAAAAGAAGGGAGAAAAGTTTCGCTCCATCTTTTTCCGGGCCTCGGATCGCCGAGCGAAATGTTTGCGCATGACGAGGGATGGTTGAGGAGGAGCGGAGTAAAGGGAGAGAGACGACAATAAAAAAAAAAAAAAAGAATACGGACGCGGGGACGAGCTTTAGGCCCGAGCTAACTGGGTCACGTGCGACATAATTCGAGGATGTGGACGCAATTAAGGGAGTTTCGTCGATGTGCAAGAATGGACGTTACCCGGGAATTGGATTACCGAAAGCGCGCGGGGGACGTCGGATTAGACGCTATACGGCGGGGGGTCGGATTTTACCGTAGACGCCGCACGCGTTGATTATGGATTTATTGCGCTTACTCGCGACTCGATTATGCTTAACTTTCTGCACGGGCTCTCCCCGCGCGCACTGATGTATTTATATAAAAGTTCGATATTACATAAGAAAAGTTTGAAGGGTAAGAAGGGCTTCGCGCTTCCGCAAGCGTATACACGTATACCTCATTAGCTTCGTGTAAAAATAGCAACAAGTATTTTAACGAATTTATTAAACTTTTTTTTTTATTTGATGATAGTATTATAAACACGAATTTTACAAAATTTGATTAATATCCGATAACTTATATTTTCTGAGAATTTGAATTTTGTTTACGTTTATACGAACTTTTAAATATTGCATGTAAGTGGTATAAATACGAATTTAAAACATAAATAATACAAGGTACTTTAAATTAAAAAAAATCGCTGCTAATAGATTTGAACGAAAAAAATTGTTACTTATTTATTTATTTTAATTTCTAATAATATTTTTTATTTGAATAAAAATATATATCAACGAATATATTAATTATAATAAAATAAAAAAACAATATTATTTTGAGAAAGCTAACTACCAATCTATTGGCAGCGGATTTTTTTAAAATTATAAACAATCCTCTCTTTAAAAAAATATTTTAAGGCGCCAAAATTTGAAAAAATTCAAATATTCATAGCGCCAAAATTTGTAGAAATTCAATTTTTTATGGATTTAACGTTTATTTAATATTTATTTGAATTTAATTAATCAAAGAAGTTTTCATTGGCTTAATTTCATTAATAAATTACTGAAATAATTATGAAGTTTCTTTTAATTTTCGAATTATTCTAAAATTATTTATATTTTATTGTAATTATAAAAATGTGTTAATAAAGATGCATATTCTATAATTAACTAAATGTCGTTCTGATTGATTTTTGAACAGTAAAAATTTGATTGAACTTAGCACGAGAATTTAGCAAATAACATAAAAACTTTTTACTCTTAAAACCAACAAAGAATTTTAAATAGTCTAATCGATAACACACTTGGATGAATAGATGACCAGGTTTGTTTCAATTACGCCGAAAGTAAAACAAAATCTAAAATTAGTAGTACATTAATCGCTAATAAATGCAATATGTTAATAAATGCAAAGAACAGTCCGAGCAACGATGATTCACTGTGCAGCGAACCGCAAAACGCGTCGCTAAAACATAATAAACACAGTTGCAGCCTTCGAACTCATTCTTTGTTCAGAATCCGAGGCTCGATTGCACTTTGTCCCCCGAACGCTTTCAATTAGCAGCATCAACGTTTTTTAAAGGGACCCGTTCGACATTCGAGTAGGTTGAGAGAGAGAAATATACGGCACGGGTGGCTGCTGGGGCTTCGATTTTCACGAAACGGACTTGGAACGCGCGAGCAGAGGTGCCACCAGCGCCATCTCTCGGGAGCGATCTTCTTACTCCGGTGCCCAGTGACAGCAGGACGCAGCCACGCAGGCCTCCGGCAGCTGAGCGAAGGCACGAGTCTATTCGCTTAAATCGTCGAGAGTACATTCCATTTTAACTGAAAGTTCGAGTATTATTTATCACTTCTTTTAGATAATCACATTTTCTCCATAATCAGTGTTTATCTATTGAATTATTGTTGTCGGTATAATTAGTGCATTAGAGGTGGGCATTCAAATCGGAGCAATAAAGTTATTAGCTTTGCTTTTAGTTGTTTGCTCCCGTAATGAACGTACTGTACGGGAGGATAAATCATCGGATAATATCGAACTTTGCAGTTTACAAACATTTCTTCGTACGTAGGTGAGTAATTCGAGATAATCTGTGAAAACAGAATTTAGTTTGACTTTCGGTATAGACACGACAAAAATAACGATTTCATTGTAATAAATAAAGTGTATAACCTTTGGCGCTTGTTTCTTCGTTGACAAGTTAATATTTTACATGTACACAGCGTATTATACACTAATAAGTCATTTAGTGAGAAGTAATTAAGTAGCGTCAATCGATTTTTTAACCACTTATAAAAAACAAACAAACATTAGTGTAATAATCGTTTCTTCCTTGAAAATTTAATATTTTACGCGCACTTAGTGTATTAAACACTAAGTAAATTATTAGGTGAAAAGTAAAGAGTCGCGTTAATCTATTTTTTAACGACTTCAACAAAAGAAAAACATTCTAAAACGTATAAATAACCGCTACACATTCCTGCTCCAAAAAAAATGCAGCATACAAACGTACACACAGAACCGTGCATTCGCCTCCATAAATTAGCATACTCAGTAAAAAAGCATAAGTAAAAAAAAAGCATTCGATTCCTGCAAAAAAGTGCATCGAAAAATGGAGCCTCCAACCCGCGGGGGTAAAGTAAAGAAGTCCGAGGCGCATCGAGAGTCATCGGACGGTGGAATGCCATAGTCTGGCCATGCAGTGGGTATGCCTCGATCCTCGAGGAGCGACTGTCGCGTATCCTCGCCCCCCCTCCTCGGGCTTTCTCATCTGCCCCCACCCCGGCGACTTTCTTTGCCCCCACCCCGGCGGCGCGTCTCATCCCCGAGAGTCGCGGCGCGGAGTCTCGGGCCGCGGAGCCGCCGCCGGCAGCCTCAGTCTGGCGCGGACGGCGCAAGCGTACGGTTCATTCGCTCTCCCCTAGAGCGTGCGAGAGAGGCGTTCTCCCTCTCTCTCTCGCTCCCCTCGACGCGCAGCCACACACAGTCGCTCCGAACCCCGCAAGGCGGAGCAGCGCGCGACGCAACCTCCTCTCTTTCCCTCGCGACGTATACGTACACAAAAGTACCCGCGGAGTGTGCCAAAATTCGGCGAAAAATACGGAAGGAAGAGGAAATCGACGGAGACGCAGAGGAGTATATTTTTGTGAAATGGTACGCGGGCAGAGGAAGTGAAGTATACTCGTCGCCGAGGAGAGGAGATATAACAGTGCGAGGGGTAGATCCTTGGTGGCGGCCGGCGAGGCGCTTAAATGACGTGACGAGCCGAGTGAGTGCAGTGCGTGCGCCAAATGTGCGATCACCATCAGGGTCCAGCGACGGCCGTCCTCTTGGATCTCGTACCGCCCGGCGAGGCGCTACTCAAGAGGCCCAGCATGGATTACAACGAGTACACGTATTGCTACGGTAGCGGTGGACGAGGTAGTGCATGAAATTCCACACACGAGGAATTTTAAGGAAAAAATTTTAAATAAAACGAGAGATAAGGAATAAAGAAAAAAAACGCATCTGTGCGCGTGTGTGTGCCTTTTTTTGTTGGTTACTTAGGGCAGATTAACGAAAAAAAAAAAAGTTTTGTAGGGCAAGTAATAAAGAGGAGAGGAAAAATGACGAAAAAGTGCGTCGCCAGGATAATAGGAGAGAAACAGTCGGGAAGAGAGTAGGATAAAGCGAGTGAGAGTGATAAGAGCCTCCCAAATGCGGGAGCGAGAGTACGAGGTTCGTTATTACGTTGCACGAGAAGGTAGAGACATCAACCACTTTTTTCGCTTGTGCGGGGGTGCGCGCGACATTCAAGTTCAAAGTCGCGACTGTATTTTCCTAGCCACTCGGTATACTCTATGATCGCTGTTTTTTTTCTTTCTCTCTCTTTTCCTCGCTCCTTTTTTTTTCTTCCTCTCATACCCGCGCGTACATTTTTAGCGCACGCCACACGTGCTGCGCGCGCTGACGAGATTCGCGGAAAGCACCGCCGGAAAAAAGTGTTCTTTTTTCTTTTATTCGTTTTCGGAGCTCGGCTTTTGTCTTTTCTCTCTCGTTTCGCGAACTAAATTTTCTCACCTTCGTCTCTTTTTTGTCTGCCTCCCTCTCTCTCTCTTTTTTTTTGTTATCTTCCTTATCCATTCTTGGAAAAATAAAAGCATGAGAACGAACAAAAAGATGAAAAAGCCGTTGGCTTGTTTATGTATGTACATCGCAGAGTGTGATTTTGAATTTGAATTCCCCGCGACAAATGCAATAACGAGCTTCTACTAACAAACTTAGCGAGGTGAGGAGTTGGGCAGTGGTGAAATCCCGTTGGGGTTGAAGGATGAGAAAAAAAAAAATGAAAAATAAAATATGATAGTAATGCCGAAGTGATCAAGTGAGAGCGAGTAAGAAAATTCTGGTTCAATGTCAGTGGTGAGTGCGTCGACTCTCGTGTATCCTACGATCGGACGACGAACTTTTCTAAGTGCCGCCGAGCTTCTTTCTAACGAGGTGACATTTAGTTCGACTTTCCACGACAAGTGTTTCACTTCTGTGACTTCCGCATTCAAATTTCACCGCAGAGTCACGTCTGCTTGAGTTATCGTTAAAATTACGAAATTTTCGGTGATTTTCAATATTTTTGTTAAGTTGTAAAATTTTTTAACGAACTCCGAAACGACCGTTGAAAAGCTACTTTTTCGTTAGAATCCACGTATTTTTACGGTACTCCGAAATTTTCAAGTTGCTCCGAAATTTACACGTTGCTCCAAAAATTTTACATTGCTCCGAAATTTGCGCGTTGCTCCAAAAATTTTATATTGCTCCGAAATTTTTAAGTTGCTCCGAAATTTGCACGTTGCTCCAAAAATTTTACACTGCTCCGAAATTTGCGCGTTGCTCCAAACATTTTATATTGCTCCGAAATTTGCACGTTGCTCCGAAATTTTTACGTTACTCTAAAATTTTTACGTTGCTCCGAAATTTTTATGAACTTAGTATTTTCGCGCCACCGCGAATTTTAACAAAAAAGCAAGTGCAGACAAATCGAGTGCGACCGCGAAAAAAAAAGTAACGATATTTTCGCTGTAGATAACGCATCTGCCACCACTGCAGCGGAGCAAGAATTTTCTTACGACGATCTAAAAAAAATTTCCCCGCCGCATTAGCATCGACTCGAGCAGTCGCAGCGCGTTACACAAAAAAAAAAGAAAAAAAAATACTCCGCGGCGGAATACCGAGGCGAGTTATAAGGGATGCGGAAACTCGTTTGCGTGATGTTTGGGAAAAATTTTGCGGAGAGTCGTTCGCGTGAGAGACTCGTTGCAGGGCCAGCGGCAGCCGTGAACGAAAAAGAAAAAAAAAAACGAAACTGACCTCGCGAGGCCCGCGATCCCGTATAATGTCGAATTTGCATAATTCGAATCGCGTGTGTCCACCCCCCGGGCGAGCGGAGCCGCAGTTGCCGTGTGCGTCTGACTTTTTTTTTACTCCCCTACTCCTGACGTTCGCGCACCTGGAAAACTTGCGGCGTTGCGTCTTCCTCAAAGAATAACTCTCGCGAAGCTTTTTTCCCCACTTTCCAAAGCTCACGAAAGAGAATTATCCTCCTATCAAAAAAAAACATAAAAAAAAAAGTAGAACGGTTCCACAATCGCAATAAATTTAATGGGGACGCAGAATCGCGTCATAATTAAACTATAGTGAAGTGACGCAAATGCTAAGCGCATGAGGTGCAAAAAAAGTAAATGTAAAATCGCTTTTAATATACTCTTTTTTTTCATTTCGAAACATCAAGAATAGTCCTGACCTTAACTTATTGTAAAGGGCACAGCGACGTAAAATTAAAAGGCCTTTTAGAGCCCAATGAAAACAGTGCCTCTCTTTCCAGGCTTCATCGGGCGCGCCGCTAAAAATAGTGTGCAAAACCGAGCGATTTTCGTGACTGACTATCGCACGATCGCGGCCGTGAAAATTGCACGTGAACCAAAAATAATTCGCTTCCACGCCGCGAATTAGCGTGTGCGCAAGGAGCAACCCGCCGTAAATGCCCCCAATTTTCGAGGCTCGACAATTTACGCGCCTATGCGAACGCTCGACCTATTTATAGCGTTAAAGCGCGAATTCCGATCGCAGTATAGAACTTCGGCAGAAATTAAGAGCAACGGAAATATAAAAAGCGTTACCCGACAAAGTTCATTGCACGCGACACGACGACTATATACGTGATTTCCGCGCGGCGGCTAACGATCGATTTCGAATTCAGCGCCGCGAGATGTATCCGCGCGCATTATTTAACGAACGGCGCTACTTTTAAACTCTCGCTTTTTTTTATTTATCGGAGGCTTCCCTCTTTTTTTTCTCTCTCTCTCTCTCTCTGCCGTTTTCGGTAGTGCCTGCCGCCTTTGACGCGACCATCCGCTCGATTATTCACCGAAGGACTTCGCATGAAAATTTTCGTTTGATTTATTTATCGATCGTCGGACGTGTCTCTAAAAAAAAAACGACGAGAGTTTGATTTCTCTTAAGTCGCAGCCGAAAAAATTCGTGTTAACACACACACATACGTAAAAGCCGTCATTTATCTTCTTTTACACCGCGCGATTAGCCAAAAATTACAATGAGATTTCGTATACTGAGAGAAAAATTTGGTAATTTTAAGTAATTATTTATTTCAATAGTACTTGTTAAATATTTCCTTGAATCGAGTAATTATTTTTTTGAAACTACTAAATTTATTTAGAAACAAATAAATTCACTTAGTTTTAAAGAAATATCCACTTGATTCAAAGAAATATTTAACAAGTACTATTGAAGTAAATACTTACTTAAAATTACCAAATTTTTTTTCAGTGTATAGAAACTAGCGAGTATTTGCCAACACAGGAAGTTCGGCAGGGCAGCCTCTTTTGCTTTTTTAAACGCGCGTAGGACCGCTGGTGATTGATTCCGTTGGAATAGGGACGTGTGTGCGCGCGCGTAACGCAACGCCGCCGTTTTTCACGCTCCTTTAATTGACGACGGGCAACGCACTTTTGCGCAACGCGCGGCCTAAGGCGCTGGTTATTTTTCTAGCTATATCCAGAGTGCGACAGGAGCGAAATGAGCCTCGTCGTCCGACGCGACGGCTCCTCCTTTCATCTCGGTTTGTTTGAACGCTGCCAGCTTCTTAGCTTCACTCGCCGAGGGCTGCCAAACGCGTCGCTCAAAAATCCGCCGCGGGAGATGCATTTGCCCGCGTAGTATCGGCCTGGAAAAAGATTAAAAGGATGCTGCTGCGGCGACACCCACCGCCTGGAATGCTCGGCGCGATCATTGCGGGATCGTATGCAAATGACGCGGGAAACGCCGTTGTTCGCGTAAACCGCGTGGCAATAAACTTCGCGTCTTAACGACGTTTCCGCGAAACGAGAGAAAAAAGCGATGCTTGTCTCCATCTGGCGGTGGAAATCCGAAACCGGGTAGAGTGA
The DNA here is from genome assembly GCA_035582955.1 of Sycophila texana. Taxonomy (NCBI): domain Eukaryota; kingdom Metazoa; phylum Arthropoda; class Insecta; order Hymenoptera; family Eurytomidae; genus Sycophila; species Sycophila texana. The sequence goes on along the minus strand of JAWWEN010016268.1, from coordinate 15,403 downwards.
AAAGGTCGTCGGCTGCTGACACCCATGCGCGAACAGATGGGCGCTGACGATTAGGCGCGATCTCTCTCTCTCTCCTCTTTTACGGAAATTATATCTGCGGAGGAATAAAAATTTGGCCGGGATCGCGTTTCAGCTCGTTATGATAATTATGCCTCCTTTTTTTTCTCGCAAAACGTGCAATCTGCCATCGCGATTGTAACGCGAGGCTGTTATCCCGTCGGTGGAATGTGTGTACAGGCTTTTTTTTTCTTCGCGAATGGGTAGAGTTTTAGTTAATGAGAGGCCCGATTTTGGCGTTAGAATAGAATGAGATAGCGATCTGACGATGTCAATCGAGAGAAGGAGAAAAATAGCGGTGACTGTGGAAAAAACGCGCTTGAATCGAGCGATAGCTTGTTTTTCTCCGTTCCTTTTTTTTTTCTTTTTTTTTTTTTTTTTTGTTGCGGTCGGAATAATTTGAAAAATTAGAAGGGGAACGGAACGCTCGGAATTCTCGACAAATCAAATTATGGCGAATTTAATTTTTTTTAATTTCGTGCCTCGTTATTCTTTAGCTTGCTCGCGCGCACGCACACTTTTATGAGCCCAATAACTCCTTTGAAGGAACAGCTCATAAAGAAAAAATATGACGCAGGGCTCGGAGCACCTTTTCTTACCCTTTTTCCAAGTGCGAATTCAGCACAATAAAAATCGCGAAGCTATTCTAAAAATTACGAGATTACAAGACCAGCTGCTCTTTACATATATATATATATATACGTAAATGGAAAATTATTTCAATTTTAATGAGTCTAAGAAGAAAAAGATGTCCATAAAGTAACCTTCACTCTGTGCTTTATAAATAAAAAAATCTGCATCGACTAGTAATTATCCACTTTACACTTTTTATACAGTATCAAAAAACATTCTCATCTCGAAAGAAAGTACATAAAAATCGGTCTTCGATTATCATCGCGCCACACAATATCACCGTATACACATCGAGCTTTAAAACATCTTTTCACTTTCTAAACAAGCCTTTGATAAAAAAAAGATAAAAAAAAAAAAAAAAAAAAATCGCTCGACCGAGGAACAAAAGAAAAAGTTTACCTCCAGAAACCAGCGCTCGGAAGCGTCAGAAGTGGAGCAAACGTCCGCCCGGGGTAAAAATCAAACGAAATCGCGGAAAGTCGAAGGGGGCACCGCTCGGATAAAGTGTATATACCCGCGGCGCCCTAGGAAACGAAAAAAAGAGCGAGAGAGACGAGAGAGGCGACGTGCATCTGGCAGGTGGCGGATATCGGGAAACGAGTCGGGGGGATATCTGGGACACGTTGGCGCGCGCGCGGCTCCTTCGATTTTTAGCGGAATCTTTCGGAGGCACCCCCCGCCTGCCCCCCGCGTGCGCGCGCGAGAGCAATTATTAGATTCGAGCCCCGAGGAGTCTTCCTTGGCGCGCACCGATCGATATTTGAAGGAAGGGGAAGAGGCCCCCCGAAGTACCGGGGGCGCGCGCACATGCCGCTTATACTCGGGAAACTCGTGGCGCGCTTGCCTTTTCCCTCCCTTTTAACCCTCCTTCAGCCGTGTACGACTATCTTCCCTCGCCTCCTACAACCCCACCCTCCTCTACGTCTCTCTTTCTCCCTCCGTCTTTCTCTCGATGTATAAAGAAGGGGCTTAGCTACTTTCAGGATTTCGGCTGCGCCCGGCATTTTTTCCGCTGCGTGTTTTTTTTTTTTTTTTTTTTATTTCTACCTCTTACTTCCTTCCGCCGAGCGCAAAAGTTTTGCTCTTATCGCGTGATCCAAAAGCGATGCGACGGTTGAAGTGCTCGGAGAGTTTTCCCCGGGATGGATTTAGTTGTTCGGGAATTTTCCCCGTGCAGGCTAAATCGCTCGCTTGAATTATCTCCCGCGTTTCCTTATCTGGTGACGCGTGTGCCTGGGCAGGGATGGAATTGAGTCTGATACCTTATATATATATATCTTCCCCGTCAATTTTCATGTATAAGCCGAAAATCTCAGTGGGACGACTGTGATACGCGCGTTTTTTTTTCTCTCTTTTTTTTTCTTCTTCGCAAGCAAAATTTATATATAAGTAGTCGAAGCGCGGAAAGGAATAAAATATGACGCTCGACACTTTTGCGCCGTATTTTTATTTTTAAGTTATTGCCGCGTAAACTTAAGTATCGCATTTGTGGAAAGTGTGTCGCTCTTCTCTCTCTCTCTCTCTCTCTCTCTCTCTCTTTTTTTCCTTCCTCCTCGAGGCAATTAATTAAAAATTTAATGGCATCCTTACTTTACGGCTGACATGAAACTGAACTTTACGGAAATTAAAGTATTTTCTACGAAAATACAGTGTGTTCCTTTATGATCTTTTTATAGATCCTTATCGACCGCAGTGATTAAAAGAAGAAAGAAAAAATTATCTCGATTATGCATAAAAAGAAAAAGCGATCAAACTCGTGCAAAAAAGAAGCGTAAATATATCGTCGCTCCCAACGAAGAAAAGCACATTTCAAAAAATGCCGATTTTAATTTGCCATTTTTAAAGCACCAGAGAAAAGTAAACTCTTCCAAAACCTGATAAACTTAGGGTATCGAACCAATGATACCTCAAATTTATCAGGTTTTGGAAGAATTTACTTTTCTCTAGTGCTTCAAAAATGGCAGATTAAAATCGGCATTTTTTGAAATGTGCGTTTCTTCGTTGGGAGCGACGATATGTAATAATTAAATTATTGGGAGTAATTCCGCGAAACTCACGAGAACAATAGTAATAGAGCAACTCGACGGAATCGCAGCGATCATTCAATTAAATCACAAAGGCGCGCTCTTCGCAAATCTCAGTGTCAACGATCGAAGCCGTAAACGCATAATGAAGGTGGTGGTGGCGGCGCGGCGGTGCGCTCAGGATCCGCAGCCAATTAAGGATATAGAGAGAAATTTGTTAGGCAACGCGGATGATTTGCACAAAGGCTTTTGCGGGCCCCGCTTGTAATAAACGCTAGATAATGTAGGTTTCATTATAATAGGGCGTAAAAGCCAATGTGCCCGCGACTCTCGCGCGCCGCCAGCAAGACGTACGACTATGAAATTGATGAGAATCTGTTAATTACGGTATTTACGGGCCTCCTTAAGAGCGCCTTTCCTGCTTAACATTCGCCCGATAATGAGGCCCGATTAAGCGCCGCTCGGTAAAAAAAAAAGGTACGCCGGGGTAGCGAACGATTGATATACTTAATTTATAGTCCGCCCCCCTGAATCCTGATTGCTTTTGAAATGATAAAAAAAATAAAAAATATTTCCTTGTGTACACCTACTTCTTTCGCCGGGTACAATACTATACTCATACCAGTCCGCTAAATTAGAATCTTAATTGCCGCGGCGTGGTGAACCGCAGACTCCGAATCGGCACGAGAAAATCCAATAATTAAAAGGACAATCGAACCCGTGCTCGTTCATAAATAATCCCGCGATTACGAAAAAAAAAAGAGTGGGAGAGAAGGTCTAGGGAGCGACAGCCGGCCGATCTAATTTACTCGCTCTGAAAAGGTCCCGACTCCGGAGGAGGCACGCGCGCGCCACCCGTACATAATTACCTAATGACTTTCAGTCCTTCGAGCGTCGAAGGAATATAAAGGAAGAATAAAAAAAATGATAAATCAAGCGTGTATACGCACCGCGAGAGAGAAAGAGAGGGTAACATAACAGTATAGTTTACGCCCGCCCACGCGCGAATGTTCAACACGTAGTTTACGCTCCTCCCCATTATATCGACGTGCCCCGCGAGAGCGAGAATCACGTTCTAAAATGAATTCGAGATCGTTATCGCGATTTCTTCCTTCTCTATATCTCTCCGCGCCGCCGCGCGCGCGCTCCTTTTTTTTTTACTCGCGCCGACTTTACGGGTTGGATGACCGGTTCGGCCGGCCGGTAAATCACAATAAATAAATTACCAGTCGCGGGCACCAGCGACGATCGCGCTCCACGATCTATGACTTCTTATGACACGACGATTCGTTTAGAGGTCGACCCTCTCCCTCGGACTCGCGGCTGCCACGTCTCTCTGCTTTTTTTTTTTTTATTTCACCCGCAGCGCCGAGACGATTAAATTTACTGTAACGCCGTACTAAAAAACTTTTTTCTACGGCGCCTATACGTAGGCGAAGCGAGGCTGGACTACTCCGCTGGAAGCGTGTGATTGCGACGACGGATTCGATTAACAATTTAGTTAATGATGCTGCTGTTTTGAAATTTTCGGCGGGCGCACAACAATCGGCCGGCTTTATAAATTAACTTTGTAATTACAGGGGAATTCGAATGACAGTTTCCCCTCATTAAATATTCCAGATAACCATTAAATATATTGGCGGGGCGCGCGAGTGCATGTACACCGCGGACGTCATTTATTCAGGGCACCGCGAAATGACGGATGACAAATTGATTATTAAACAACCTAATCTTCCGTGCGCCACGCGAAATACAACCGTTTCCAAAATTCATTGCGCCGACGCTGTAAATTTTCCGCCGAATTGGATATTCTCTCATTGATTGAGGTTATAAAATTGAAAGCAAACGTTACACGCGACGACGAGTTCCGGGCGAAACTGCGCGTTGCGTAACTCCCGTTATACAAATTCACCTTGATTTATCGTACACTTGGAAAATCTCTGCTCGATGATTGATGCGTCAATTGTTCATTTAGATACACTCGGAGATAATTATGCTCCAAAAGTATCCTTATTTTTTATACAAACAAAAAGTATACGTTAATTTAAGGAACCAACATGAAAACAAGCTACTTTACGAGTGCAACATTCACCTGTCACTTGTAGACTCCAGGATTACATCCAATTAAAATAAAAAAAAAAAAGATAAAATAAAAGACTATACCACATGCCTTGCATACAATTTACAAAAAGAAGAAAAAAATCCCTTTACAAAGATATATATACACAGCTTCAAATTCCACAGGCGCGCGCTCTCCTAACCGTCCGATTCATCACTCGAGTTTCGTCCGCTCACGACCGGCAGGAAAATCTCGGACTTAGCCGAGAGCCACGGGCTAATCCTCGCGAGTACACAAATCATTCCTCTTAACAAATCACTCCCGTGCCCGAAGTATAAGAAAGACGCAGAGGGGAAAAAAAAGACTGAAAAAGTTCCACGGCGAAACAGGCCCGCCTCTACCCGGCAAAGTGCAGGCTTGCAATATTTATAGGTCGTCGTCTCCGCGTGTAGTATACCTGGACGCGCGCGTCTAAATTTGCATGGAACAATGCGCGTTACGGGACGCGCGCGCGTATTATTATTACACGGGGCTTAGGAGAGGCGAGATCGGATCTCCCGCTCGCGCGCCCCCGCAATATAGCCGCGAGTCGATTGCGCGCGTGGGCGGCTTTATGTTTCCTCTCCGCGACTTTTTGCGCTCTCCCCTCGCGGCTGCACATTGTCCGCGCGCGCGGAGCTTTCATAAGGCGAGCGCGGGGCCGATCGTTTAACGAGGTAATTAGAGAGAGAGCTCGGAGCGCGTTTATTTATTTAATTATTTATTTATTTTTTCTTTTTAAAGAGACTTAGCCCGCCGGTAATTGATAATAGCGCGCGGATTTTAATGGAAGATTCCATTGGGAAAATTTTCTATCGTCGATAGTGTGTATAATACATACACCGAGAGCGCTTTGTGCGTCTGTATATAATAAGCTTGCGGCGAGCTTTTTTTTTCTTCTTCTTATCGTTGCGCTGGGAAACGAGTATAACTGTGTTCTTTGGATTGTGAAAAATTGCGCGGACAGCCGGGGGGAGGGGGTGAAAAAGTAAAAGCGCATTTTCGAATAAGCGCTCGGCCCACGGTTTTATATTGATCCGCCGTGCGCTTTCATTCCGAGCGCTTTTTTTATTATTATTATTACGCGATCCAGAAAGCGAGCTAGAAAAATTATGCAAAAGAAACTTCACTCCGGCTATTATTCTTCTCTTGCCTTCCTCTCTCTCTCTCTCTTTATTTTTTCTTTTTTTTTAGAACCGCTTTGACTCTCGAAGCGCGCGCGAGCTTTTTCTTCTGTCTCGATAGAGCGGTTTTCTTCGCCTCGACTGTGATTTATTCGCTATTTTTCCTTTGTTTTTTTTCCGCCCTCGTTACTTCCCACACGCGCCAGGTGCGCAACTCTTTTATAAGCGTGTGGATGTTAATTTATTATTGCACGAAATAAAAAAAGAGAAATAAAAGTTTTAAAAAAAGTACACGAGCGAATAAAAGGATCGGGGACTTCTATATTTTTTTTTTTTTTGTTTTTTATAAACGGGGATGATTTTAATTAGTACGCTGGTAATAGTGAATGGGTGCTTCCATCAATGGAATACCTCGAGCTCGCTCGCTTTTGTGATCGATGCGGAACTTGCTCGCTCATTGGTGGGTTATAATTACGCTTTTTATGTCAATGGTATGTGCGCTTTGTTATTAATGATTTTTTTTTGCTAATATTATTAGATCCATTTTTATTTTCATTGAAAAAAATTTCATGAAATAACGAGTCGAGTACCTTTTTAATACTTTTATTGCGTCCTGAAAATAAATATTTCTTTACCGGAATAACAATCGATTAGACATTCGAGCTCAACGTATTTCTTATGAATGAAAATTAATTATCCCTTTAATTTACTTATACTGCAACTGATATAATAATAAATCAATTTCTCAACTGAAAGTGCATATTAACTAATTTTTACTTGCAGAAAAACGTCACGTTAAAAATTACTGTAGTCGTTAGTATACTGTAGCAAAGACAAACTTGAAAAATAAAAAAAATTGGTGTAATGAATAGCAAATTTTACTATAAATGTAATAAAATTTAATTTAAATTTTTTAAAATTCACTATCCACTATACTAATTCTTTCGATTTTACAAGTTTGTCCTTATATATATGAATACTGCGTACTATAGTAATTTTTCAAGCAAAATTTTTCTCCTCGTAATTAATACAAATAGAGACAAATTAACTAAACGCACTTAGTACTAAACAGGACCATAAAAAAGTCGTTTAAAGCGATAAACATCGTTAGCACATCTCGTAAAAAAAAAACCTCGACGGTGTTCGCCAGCAGGTGACATTTCTCAATTATTGCGAGGGGATACCCGTCAAGGACGGCCAGGCGTCGAAATTGACTTTTCCGCCGTATTCCACATGGCTTCTCGTTACTATAACCGTTTCCTTCCTCCGCCTCATTGTTCGAGCCCACATCCGTCGTCTTCGGTTTTTTTTCTTCGATCATCCTCAACTTCGCCCCTTCGTCGCTTCCTCCATATACACACACGACGTTTGCGTGCGCACGCATCAAGTGCGACGCAACTTTCGCCATACTTAAGGGGATCACACGTAAATTACACCTCACCCTGATTGTTCGACAGTTTAATTAAATCGAAACTTCGTGCGTGAGGTTTTACGAGATAATTTTATGCCTTACACATACGTTGGTATATAATAGTACAAGAAACTTTTCTTACATTTTATTTACTTCAATTGCACCTTTAATATATCACCACTGATTAAATAAATTTTAGTTGTTGACTGCCGATGCCACAATGGAGAAGATAAGTAGGTGCAATTTAAAAAAGAAAAAAAGTTTACATAATTCTCAGCCCACTCCACCTCGGTTCTCACGACAATGGCCAATCGGCACAGAGCCTCGCACGAAAATTCATCAACATCTCTCTCTACTCTACTCTGTTCGAGTGCACGCCCCTTTTTCGTCCGGTCGCGCTGCAGTTGCGTGCTCCGAAAAAAAAAAAAATGGCAGGAGGTGTAGAGGCGCGGTCGCGGCAACAGGCTCGCGGGCATCAATTACCCCGCTCGCGGGGCACATCCGGCGTAAGTGCGCTCCCGTGCAGGGACTTCTTTTTTCGCCATCTGCACGTATTTTACGCGCGCGCGGGGCTCGCGGCGACGACGAACGACGCATATAATAATGACGCTCGCTTCCCGCGCGGATGAGCCTCCCCTCCCCTGCCATTCGCAAATTGCTTCATTCGAATCGCCACTTGCGTATGCGCGAGAATACGGCCGTTGAAAATTGGCCGGAGCAAAGGGCTCAGAGGTTCCTTATCGCGAGGATTTTTTTTTCTTTTTCTTTTTTTTTTTTTAACGACGCCGTCGCATTTCATTTATGCGGAGGGAGCCGCGGGACTGAGAGGACAATCGGAGAAGGACCAGCACCCGCCTCCCGCTCGTTGCGTAGAAGACTTGACTACTACTTCGATCTTTACGAGGCCTCGTCCCTTCTCTTCTTCCGTTTTACTCGACACTTCCGCACGAGTCCGGTATAAATCCCTAATAGGCCACTCCCGATGCCTTCCCTCCTCGAATGAAAAAAGGCTTTCCGGTGTTTATGCCGCGTATATACCCGGCTCGTTTTAAGGGTGGCGGCGGGGGTGGACGCGCGCGGAGAAAGAAACCGAAGTTTGTCCCCGTCTTTCGAGTTTTATACGCAGGGGGGTAGTGGAGGGCAATGTTTCCACGCCGGAATCCCGGCTTCCCAATTAAAAGCCCTTTCATACCCTCCCCGACGACTTTTCCTACCTCGTCGCGTCTGCACTCCTTCTCTCCCCCTCGTCCCCTTATCTCCGCTTCGTCTCGGGTAAAAGAAATTGGCCAACCTACCCATCGTTGGAAAATTAATTTATACGAGTAAACTGTGGATGCCGACGAGCTCGCTCACGATCCTCCTTCTTTAATGTTTACCTAAATAAGCGTAATTCCAGCAGAAATTACAAAAGGAACGCCATTATAAAGATTAAGGCTTCAATTTTAAACAAAATTTAACTGTTATATACCCGGAAGTATACGCTACTAAAAAAAAAACTAACTAACTCTCATATATTTACCTCGATTTACAAACAAATTACATCGCGTCCCTCCCTTCATTTCAGACTTCTCATCAGCAGAAGCCGCATTTATTTCCACTCTAGCCGAGAGAGAGAAGAAAAAAGGGACACGAATCCTAATACCAATCCCAGCGGTTACCATAGGAATAAAGCTAAAAAAGATCCATTACTTACGCAACGCGTTCGATTAACTTCTGCCCGACAAAAGAGAGGAATGGGGGAGGGGGGGGGCAGTGTGCTCGTGCGTTTTCCCATTTAAATGCGCACCGCTAATAAGAGCGCGGAGGTGCGCGCAGAAATAAAAGAAACAGTAAAAGCCAGCGGCTCCTCGTTAACTTCCTCCCGGGCGCGCGGAGGGGTAATTGCGCGCGTTTTGCAAGTCGCGCGCATAATAATAATGATAATAATGACGATGCGCGCGCGCGCAAATTCTTATATACACACGCACGCACAGAGAGAGAGAGGAGAGGAGCGGAGGCTCGTTTGCGGCGCGCGCGGGGCCGTAACGAGACGCGCGCGAATTTTCCCAAGCCCGCGACCGCAGAGACGAGGGTTGACGCCGCATAAAGCGAGATTGGACGTTTTGCGCGAGCACCGAGTCGGACGGGCCGGTTTTGCATCTTGTTAGGTGTGCGCGCGCGCGCGCACTCGTCCTGCGGGATGTCTTCGAAGAAATGGGGGAATGAGAAAAATGCAGGTAATTAGGACGGCCGCAGCTGCCCCCCTCTCCATTTTCGCTTTTTTCTTTTTTTTTTTTTTGACTTTTTTTTATACACTTGTAATTGCGTCTACTGTGATGCGGGCGAGGCGCGGGCATGATGGGGTTGCAGGTCGAATTTTGGCTCTTTCCTCGGACGCGAAGTTTTTTCAACGACGTTTTTTTGTCTGTGCGCTACGTGTATGTACACTGAGAGACAAATTTCAGTAAATCTGGGAATGTGAAAATTCACTTAGAAAATGCGAATAGTAAAATTCTGTATGTGAAAATTCGTCCACGTATTGAATCAGTGCACGCAACATTTGACATAAAAAATGTTAATATTCACATTTTCCAAGTGTATTTCACATTTTCAGATTTAGAGAATAGTACTTGTTAATTATTTCTTTGAATCAAGTAATTATTTTTTTTTTTTTTGAAACTATTAAATTTATTTAGAGATACAAATAAATTCATTTAGTTTTAAAGAAATGTTTAGTTAGATTCAAAGGATTATTTAAAAAGTACTATTGAAGTAAATATTCACTTAAAATAACCAAATTTTTTTTTCAGTATACGAATGTTTTCTTTATTTAGAGAATTCGAGTTTGCTCTGTGCAAGAGAAATATTATTGGATTTTTTTACTTTTGGCGAATGTAATTTGGAGCGCGGATTTTGAAAATCTGCATTTAACTTAAATTTAAGCACTTAATTGAAATTTAAGATTTAACAAAAAGAAATTCTATAACAGTCTATTAAGAATACGGAGAAGAAATAATTTACATCAATCTTGAAGACGCATGAATACTAGTTATTCGTGTCAACACACTTAAAGCAGACAGCCGGCCGTTACAATTTAGCCAGTGTGATACAAAAGGCCGTACGCGGAAATCGCTTAGATCTTACATATACAAAACAACAATCGAGCGTGAAAAACTCCAACTCATCCAGTCGGAAATTTTCGCGTCTCTCTCCTTGAAATATACAGCTAAATAGGCCGGGTCCAGCTGGTGGCGCGGCGCACAAAGAGCCGCGCTCGTTTATGCAAAAGTCTCAATTAATGACCCCCGAGGAAAAGCTCGTACCTCTCCGGGCTACCTGTGTAAACAGTTCGGCGCACGGAACGAGCGCCCCATTCAAGCGCTCCGTTCGTATAACGACCCCATCGTGCACCAGCGTCCCTCTCTTCTTGTCCGTCGTCAGATTATTTATCTTGCGTGCCGAGCGAGAGGTGCGACATTGTGCGCGCGTCTCATTATACACGGCATTTTTTTCTTCTTTCCCTCCGGTGTCCTCAGCTCCATCAATGCCGGCGGCAAACCTAAACGGGCGACTACTCTCCTCCCCCTCCGAGCGGTCATTTTTTATCTCGATCCGAGAATAGCCGAGGTTGGAAAAATATTTTCTTACGGGAGAGGAGGAGGAGGAGGAGGAGGAGGAAGGAGAGAGCGATCCGCGAAAAAGCACAGCTGTTGCGGTCGATTTCTAATTTTTGATTCTGTTTTAACGGAGCAAAGTGGGGGCCGCCGCGTGTATTTGGATTGCTCCGAGCGACCGATTAATCTTACGCTCCGGAGCGCTAATTCGGGAATGACGTCGGGACTCTTTGCTTGTTTGAACGAGTAATTGTGTAATTCTCGAGTTAGCGCCTTCAATTATTTTAAGTGTGCAACGCATTAAGTGAACATTTTTCTTTTATCTCGAGTCCTCAAAAAAGTTATACTCTGCTTAGTGTACAGAAAATAGACTCCCGACCTCTTCCTGAGCGACATGCATCTGCAGCTTCGTCTCGCTTTGCACATTGCCCCTCCCAACTATAAAAAAAAAACTCGTCGATCTTTATTTTCTTCAAAGCGGCAATCCAAATCCTCCTGCACATATAAAGGATTCGAAAATGTTTCATTTCTAAGCGGATTATCCAATCTTTGCTTGCTAAAACGAATAATTGAGTAATTCTCGAGTTAACACCCTGAATTATTTTAATCAGAGTATAACATCTTCAAAAAAGTTGTAATCTGTCTCTATACGCAGAAAATAGACTCTCGACCTCTCCCTGAGCGATCCATGCATCTGCAGCTTCGTCTCGCTTTGCACATTGTCCCTCCGAACTATAATAAAAAAGAAAAGAAGAAACTCGTCAATCTCTACTTTCTCCAAAGCGACAATCGAAGCCCTCCGCATATAAACCGAAACGATTCGAAAAAATTTTTCGTTTCTAAACGGATTATCCACGGTATCAGAGCCCGGCCACTCGAGACTCTCGAGTGTCCGCCGTCAGTGTCGTCTTTCTTCCCCCGTAGCGTTCGATCACGCTCGCGCGGACAAGCGTAAAAAAAAAGAAGAAGAAGAAGAGAGAGATCCGCGCAGATGCTCTCCACCGCGCGGCTAAACAATGCGCGCTCGCCTACAATGATGCCGCCGGCGGGTAAAAGAGCGACGATGGGGCCTCCTCGGATGCGGTGATCGATGCCCGTAAAAATCTCCGGCGAAAAGCGCATACATAAAACGGAGAGGAGATCGCGTGCCGGCGCTTTTCCTCCGGGCGCGCGCGCCTCGTTAAAAAGAGCAGCGCACAATGGATCGAGAGTCCGCTTAGCGCGCAAGAGCCCATGGCTAATGGAATTTATTAAGAGAGCAGTAGCCCTGCGAGGAGCGCGTTTTTGTCATTTTCCGCCGTAAACGACGGCGCGGTCCCTTTCCGCATCAAGGCTCCATGCAGGCCTCTATATACCTTAGGGGAGGGTGTATATACACGCTGGAGTGGCGCGCGGCGTTTATTGTTCGGCGATGTGAGGAGCGTGTGCGGCTCCACTCCTCCCACCGGAGAGAATCAAGAGGCCGCCTGGCGCACTTGAAAGCGTATTTTCGGCCGTCGGTCGTTTTTGATATGCCGATAGTCCTCTCTCCTCTTCTTTTTTACAACGGCGATTCTTGGGCTCCCTCGGATCGCTTTTTTCCCGGCTCTTGGTGCGCAGACGTTTCGCGTGCAGGTCTTAGAGTCGTAATTGAGAGGCCAGCGCGTGCGCCGCGGGAACACTCGAGATGAGGATTTTTTTTTTTATATTGCTCGCGAGTTCCTTAGAAAGGGATTAGAATAGTTAGAGTAACGATGGACTTTGAATGTATATCGAATCGACGATGGGCCCTTGAAACTTTCTCTTTTCGGCGTTTTTGTTATGCATTCGGCAATTTATTAAGGACACAATGATGGAGTTTCTTATTTTAATGAACGGGCATAAATACTTTTTCGAGGGTCGGTACTTGTGGCGCTACTCCCTTTGATGAAGTAAGAAGGACCACTTGACTGCTACTTGATGAATAAAAACTGAATTTTATCTTGTAATACAAAATAATTTGTTGATATTTTACTTTTTATAAAAATATAATAGAGTTTTTAATAGAAATCGTATAGTTTTATCCCATGATGAAACGATTTTTTTATAACATTTTAGGCCCATTTAATAGCTAGTTTGGAAAATGGCCATTAAATAGGCCTAAAATGTTACAAAAATTGTTTCATCATGGGACAAAACTAGACGATTTCTATCCGGGACATTACGTATCTTTCTAATTTTAATTAAATTTAGAGGGTAATTTATATTTCTCCCTGAAAAGCTTCAATAAAGGGAAAATAAAGAAACCGATTGATCGAAAATAATGATAGAAAAAACGAAACGAAATAAATAAGGAGGATAAGGCAATAATGGTTACTCGTCGAGCAGAAGCGAGATTTTCCCACTCATCCTTCATTAACGAAGAGCCCAAAAACTTTGGGAGTAGTCTCTTCTTTTCCGCGTCATCTTATTACCCGAACTCGATCCCGAGGCCGGCTCCAACCCCTTTAAAGATACACAACGGACCATTTTCATCAGAATAGACGGGAGCATTTGAATCAGAAAGGAGAGTAGAAGCGGGCGTCACGTGACGAGTCTCCGGAGAATCTTCTCCCTTATCTAATCCCCGCTTCTAGTTTTTCCTCCTTGGCTCCGCGCGCGATGCATCATCCCGCAGTCGGAAAGTTGACGAGACCCAGCGCCGATGCATTATTGATGCCCCTCCCCAGGAGTAAAACGAGCGTCGTGCCTTCTTCTCTTTCAAAAATAAAAGATCGAATTTTAAGCCGATGATAACTTTTCAAATTTTACCATGACCCGCCTGACTCTCGGGATTCCGCTCGACTGCGCTCTCCTTAGCATCCTTAGGCACAATAACGTACACTCGGCTGTCTACGTACCGTAAGATTTCGTCGAAGCGAGTCGGTAACGCGCGCAACAATGCGCGAACTCGAACGCACGCGCACTCGACGAAAGTTAAGTAGCCGAGGGTACGATCAAAAAAAAAAAAAAAAAAAAGGAAAAAGAGGAGACCCGAAGAATTTGTACCTCGAGGAGGGCATATAATGTAAAAAGGGAGGGAAAAATCCGTGTAACCCGAACGTGGCGAGCGCGCGAGGAGGAGGCAACGAGCCGACGCTAATTCGATCGGCGCGTCATTGTGTCGCGTTATAACCGTCCGAGAAGAGTATCCTGCGCGCTTTTCCCGGAGACTGTCCTCCCTTTGTCCGCCCCACGTGGCCCCCGAGACACATACCTGGGACCCGAGGCTCATTGTGCTACGCGCCTTTAAAGAGTCGCGCACAAAGCGCCCCCGCCGATCTATTAGCGAGAATTACGATTTTTACGTGCCCGGCTTGAAAGGAGGGTACGACGTGGAGGAGCGACGGAGCGAGACAGATATAGAAAAGGGAAAAAAGGAGCAGTCGCTATCGATCACCGCTCGGATTTCCAACGATGTTCCACTATTTTCCTTTTTCCTTTTCTTTTTTTTTTTTTTTTTTTTGCTCACTTTCCAGCTCTTCTCTCTCTCTTTTTACGTTTTACCGACTTATTCCAGTACACGTTGCCTCGGCGCTTCTTATTTTTCGGGGGAGGGGTGGGGTGGCTTTTATGGGATTATATCGCTAAGTGCTGCGCGTTTAATGGCATTAGGAAAATTTCGAGAAGCGCGCTCGCTCGCTCTTTTCGACGTGTAGAGGCACGCGCACTTTTCTTTCTTTTTTTTTTTTTTGCTCTTTTTGTCGACGGAGAAATTACAACGCTCCTACGACCCTTAATGGACGGCTCTTAATGGAAAGCTGTTGGGATTTATTACAATTTTCCTCGCTTTTGTTTTTTAAGAAAATTGCACCGCTGGAAAAATGTGCACACTCGCCAAACAGCATCTGTTTTATTTTGTCCTACCGAGCGAAATATTACGCTCGAGTATTTTCAACATATTTCCAAAACAATTGTGCGCTATGTACGTGCGGACAAGCCAAAACAAGTCATCATTGCAGTTTATTTTGTACACACGCAGAGATACGCCTTTTTTTAAATTACTATGTTGTTAGTAACGTTGGGATCAAATGGCCTAGATATTTCATTACCGTTTCGTCGCTGTTTTAGCGTCGTTTTTTGCTACCAGTAACACTTATACGACGTTATCTATATAATCAAGAAATTTAATTATTGCATTATAGCGAATTATAATTTCTTTTTTTTATAAAAATCGAAGTACTTTTTTAAATTACAATTGCAATTAAATCTTCTAACAAAAAATAACAATAAGGAACATTAGATATTAAAGAAAGGGGAGGGAAGATAATTAAACAATGTTATACTTTCGCAAAACAATTATTTCCAGTAGCTATGAGTACTCAAGAAATTAACAATAATTACTTTTTATTTAATAATTAAATTAATTTTTGAGTTGAACTCAGGCATTGTACTCTCTAAAGTTGAAACAGTGAAAATTCTCAATATGCACTGACTTTCAGTGAAAAGTGCGCAACTGAAAGATT